>JAPYZE010000045.1:0-83206 GCA_030522805.1 Leptomastidea abnormis
TATATATATATATATATATATATATATATATATACGTATGAAGAGAGAATAGTATTTATCGAACGCCTACAACTACTACTTATACTGACTTTTAATATATTTCCTGCAAATATAAACGCGATATCTTCGTTTAAATAGAAAGGCGTTTTTTTTTTAATGTGGTAGATATAAGGATGTCGTTGATTGGAATGAAATTTAAGTACATTGCATTTTATATTTATCATGAAAAATACTTTCTATCAAGGAAAACAATTTTTTTTTTTACTAAAATCTCAAAATAATAATTAATTGCATACAAATAAAAAAACATTATATAATCTATTAATTTCAAATTCAATATTTAATCATTTCCAATCAATGAATCCAAAAACGCTATATATTTCAATCTTTTTTAAAAAAAACATCGTATCAACAAATTGCATCCAAACAATCATCAATCCATACACTTATTTCCCCTCTCTATTTTTCTTTAATAAAAAAAAAGGAATCTAAAAAAGAAGAGGTCATAGCACGCACGAGCTTATAAATTGTCACATACTTCAGACGTCGCGACATAAGTCTGAGTTGCAGAAAGAAGAACAAAAAAAAAAAAGAAGAAAAAAAAAATTGCAAAAAAAAAAAAAGAAAGACGAGTCTTCCGCTTATAGTGCACACTGCAAGGCAGTAATATACACTCGTTGCCAAGCTAGATCTAACGGTTCTTTCTTTTTTCCTCGTCAAATGTAAGTATAGAAGAGAGAAAGAGAGATAGATAGTGAGTAAGAGGAAGATTGCACGTCTAGTATATATAACTACGACCCTTCTTTACTATAATACGTCTAGTCGAGTAAGAAGCTGTATAGCATTTAATAATAGTAATAGTATGTAGTAGACTTGCAGGTCGTAGATATATATATATATATATATATATATATATAGATACATTTTCCTTCTTCCTTCTTATTATTATTATTATTATCTCTCTTACTTTCTGTATTACTGCCTCTTGCGTACTTATATGAATATAAAGACAATTTTTGAATTTCATTATTCTTATTAAATATAGATTTTCAAATATAAGAGTTATTTCAAATTGAAAATTATAATTATTAAAAAAATAAAATGAAAAAATAAATATTAAATAATTAACATTATAATAAAAAAGTATACCAATATAATAAATTTCAGTAATCGAGTATTTCTTTTCTTTTTTTACACATTTATATTATAGAGTCTCTCTGTTCTTCTTCCATCCATTAGAGACTTGATGACGCAATTTGATCCCAGCTGTTCGTTGACTATACGATGACGATGAGAAGGATACCACACGGTGAATACGATCGATGATTCACATTCTGTTATATTATCTTATACTTTCTTTTCAGCATCTTTTTTTTTCTTCTTCTTCTTCATTTCTCCAAATAATAATTTTATAGTATGACAATTCACAACGTCCAATAATATTTATATTACCAGTTCATTTTCTCTCTCTCATTTTTTTTTTTTTGCTCGTTGTATATTACACAGTTCCAATGTTTTACAAGAAAATAAAAAAATCAACTTCATTTTTTTCACGTAATAACCAAGAATTATTGCAAAATATTTACAATACAAGATGATCAGTATATCTCAGTTTTACGTATTATTTAAAAGATTTTCATCTTCATTCTTCTCTACTAAACACCAATATAGTATTATTCAAATACCATCAATATTATACACACCTGGTAAAGTATTCCCTTGATTTTTTAAAAAAAAAATATCAAAGAAAATCAGACTACATACCAAGGAGATATATATAATTGGGTAATATATAATATTCTGTTATGGTGTAATGATGACACAATAAATTAAAAAAAAAATCGACAGGTGGCTTCCGACCACAAGTAGCTTGATTATCAGAAATAAAAATTTAAATCAACTTTAAATTTCTTCTTCCTCAACAATAGGCAAACTACTTTGATGTAAAAGTGGACTTGAACGTGCTGTAAATGCAGTTATCCAATAATCAATGTCATTTGGATTGTCAATTAAAAATGTAAGCGCAACAGGATCGTCGCAACCACGTTGTCTTACGACAAAACCTTCGTCGCCAATACGTTCGGTCGTTGTATTACGTAAATTTAAAACACCAATTGGTCGACAGATTTTTTTCTCCGCGTATATAACAGCAAAATGTTCAACGCTCGTACGATAAACTTTAACTTGTACTGCTTGACGATGACCACCATTTGGACCAAGTAATGTCATGTTACCACTCATGTTTTCGGTATTCCAACATGAATCGACATTTGATTGTTTGCTGCTTGTTTTGTCGAGATGAAGGAAGTTTGTGTGCATTGCTACGTCGGCCGGCATTTTTATATTCTGTGCTTTTTTTAAAAAGTTCGTAAAGTTTCTGGTAGATTCTCGGTATACGAGATCTTCAATATTGTCACCTTACACTTGCACAAAGTGCTTTTTTTGAATCTCTACTTAAACAGTAGAAATTCAGTTGTTAAAACAGTTCCAACACTTTTATTAAAAATTAAGCTTGCACAATAAACACAATTATTATAATTGAGATATTACAGAGCTTGCAAGCTTTTTTTATTTTCTTCTCAACTGAAGTAAATATATATATTCAATACAACTTCAAGAGAACAAAATAGACTGCTTGATATATAATAATGCACAATATGTAACAGCTAAGTGATTACACTTTGAGATGCACACTTTGCTATTGCGCTCAGTCAACTGACTCGTCGCAAGTTTTACCGCTGGCATTTATAGGCGCGCGCGCGCGAGAGCTGCTCCTGCTGCTTGTACTGCGCGAGAGAGTGTATAGCGCATGCGCTTAAAGTTATCTATATACGGAGTCGTGGTGTCTGTCTCTCGGTTCTCCGTTGTATAGTAGATGATGATGATGACGATGTTGGTAAAAAGAGAGGAAAGAGAAGGATGGTGGTAAAAGAGCACGAGTAGGTATGTTTCGAGTGGACTGCATAATATTGAGGATTAGAAAGAGATAGAATGAGAGAGAAAGAGAGATTCATTATCTCGGTGATTTTCTGACTTTATATATTGCAATGCGTGTACACGTGTTCCAGCTTTTTCTCTATGGCTCTCTCTATCTCTATCTACGTTTATAGGCTTTATATGTATGTGTGTATGTGCGTTATGCCCTCGAGAGAGCTTGAACTGATCATCAATGCTGCACGTGTTGCTGCTGCTGTTGCTGCTCTTGATATATACATACTTATAAGTATTGCTGATATACATGTGATATGCGCTTTTGTGAATTGGGATTTTTAATTTTGATTTTATATTTTGATGGAAATTTCGTTGTTAGATGTTGTCTTATATTTTATTTTTTTGTTTGTTTGTTTTATGAATGAATGAATATTTGAATTTTAATTTGTTAGTCAATTTTTGTTATTGATGAGAGTATAGTTTTGAATAATGTATTTCTTTTTTTTTTTCTTATTCAATGGAAATGGTAAAAAAATAAAATAAATGTTAATTTCTATAGCTCGCTAGATTTTTCTTAATTACCAATATTTAATTTAAAATAGACATACAAAAAAATATATATATACTTAACAAACGAGTGAGTAGGTATATCAATGATTTCCTAATAGATCTTTTTTAAAGTGTATACAAAGCTCGTTTGGCAACTAGCCCAGAAAATTAAAAATTTTCCACTATTCTAAACATCAGAAGAAAACAATAACTTTTCCAACTTGATTTTATCGACAATAGAAATCTTATCACGTAAACATCCAATAAGTGTTTTTCTTAAATTAAAAAAAAAATACCATCAAGTATTACAAAATTAAAAAAATTTTATATCTCTCCCTCCACAATCCACACATAAACACTCAATTTAAATCATTTACGTTTTATATACACACACTCACAAAACATCAATCTGAAATCAATCAAATTAGAATCTATCACCAATAAAAAAAAATCTCACCCTCACGAAAATTTCCAACATTCCTAAACATATTTTCACGTACATTCCATCCCTCTTACAAACCCTTATAACAAAAAAAAAACCCAGAAATCCACGTGGCAAGTTGATTTCACTCTATCTCGCAAAACTTTTTTTTTTACCTTCCCATCGACCTATCTCCGCACTTATCTCGTCCAATCATTTTCACAATATAGATATACACACACATATAAACATAATACAAAAGCGAGAAGAGGAGGATATAAAGCGCACGTGCGATATTTGCTCGCGCATGTCAGGGTATGGAGGATATATAGAAAAGAGAGCTGAGTGTCCTGTTATGTGTGTGTATAGGTATGTATAACAGAGATTTGCTACTGATGTCGCGTCCGCACGTGGATGAGAAATCGCACGTGCATCATATATTTTTTTCACCCCTATATAACAAATGTGTATGTGTATCTGGTGTATTATATATCTTGCACGTGCTCTTGATTTTCTGACAATTGTAGGATTTATAATACTATACGTGACTATCTCTCTCTCTTTTGTTGAAAATTTTGATATAGCTATGTCTATGTTTGTTAAAGTCGCAATTTTCGGAAAAATCTGGATAGAATCTGTTTATATTTTTTGTGAGATTGAAGAAGAAGAAGAAGAGATTTATAAGATTTTGAGAGGATAGGTTTGTTTGGGTATGATGTAAAAATAGAATCAAATGTTTGTTTTATAAAAGCAGTGATTTTTTTGTTTTTTTTTTTTTTTGTTCAAGATCGATTGTAGATTTATGTGTATGGATAATAGGTAAAATTTGTTATAACTATAGACGAGAACAAAGATCTTATATTCTGTGTTTGTGTAATAGATAAAAGAATTATTTTTGGATTAACTATGACGTTTTTGTAAACTTGATTGGATTTGGTTGTTTTAGTTTTAAATATTTTTCTTGCTAACCCGGTAGTTTGAAACAAGGATGAGTATGTGTGTGTGTATGTGAGAGAAAGAGAAAGAGAGGAAAAGAGGTGGTGAACGACGATAGCCGCTTTTCTCAACCGAGTCTGTAATTAGACGAATTCATCGAAATTTCGACTGCGCAGATTTTGAGAGCTTAAAAAAAAAAAAAAACATTTATTTCTCTTGTGGTATATAAGTGTGTCGTGTCTTGGAAGTGATAAAGTATGAAGTATGTGTATGTGTGGAACTTGTTCATTTGAATGATGAATTATTACGTATTATTTTTTTTTTGGTAATGTTGAATAATTAAAAATATATTAGTGATAATATAGGAAATGATAGAATTATATGAATAATTGAGTGATATGACGATTAGTAGTGAGAGAGAATATTATGGAAAGATGTAGAATTAATTTACTTTAATAAATGACATAAAAAAAAGTTCGAGATTATTCTATAATTTAAAATTAATTACTCTTTTTTAAAAAGATTGTTTAGCATTAAATAATCGTTAAAAGATTTGTCATGAATTTACGAGAATTGTATATATGGTTTTAAAGTAATAATTTTTAATCTAACAATAAGTAAAAATTGTTATCTACGCTGGAAATATTTTTTTTTTCATTTTAATGAATGAGCTCAAAAAGATAATATGGTATCAATTTTTTCAGGTAATCTTAACTTTTTTGAAAAAAAGTAAAATAAATGATAACAAAAGACTTTAATATCTGAAATCT
Organism: Leptomastidea abnormis; assembly: GCA_030522805.1. Taxonomy (NCBI): domain Eukaryota; kingdom Metazoa; phylum Arthropoda; class Insecta; order Hymenoptera; family Encyrtidae; genus Leptomastidea; species Leptomastidea abnormis. The sequence continues at coordinate 5,608 of JAPYZE010000045.1, forward strand.
ATCATTAAATACGAAGAAAAATTTTTTTTCGCTAAAATTAATTATATTGTTTATAATCTTGATTAATATTTTTCAAATTTTTTTCTCTAATTGAAATTATTTTATAAAAATGATGTAGAAACGCGTATACACATTTTTATATAAATATCTAAATTGATATCAGTTTATTTTAGAACTTTATATTAATTAATAAAAAAATATTTTACATATAAAAAGTTAAGTGTAAAAGCTAAACTTACAAAGCTCATAAAATGATTGTACATCGTAGCCCATGTATTTATAGTTCAAACCTTTATAGTTAAAAAAAAAAAATATTCCTATTCGAATGAAAATAGCAAGTTACTGGCTCAAGTCCAACAAATCGATATCTCGGTTTTAATTTAAGTATCAAAACAGTACGATACCTCGTAATAAATTAATCGATTGAAAATATGATTTGACACTGTTTACTTTAAAATAATATTTCCACATATCAAAACAATCCTTCTAATGTTTCTTTTGATGAAATAAAATGACTCGTCAATATAAAATGTGTATACGTACATAAGATTTATTATTTTAAAATTATTACTAATTAATAACTTTTTTGGCACCTAAAATTATATTAAATACAATCATAAAATCCTTTAACAAATAATAATTTACAAATATTTTAATGATCAAAATAAATATTATAATTTTCCACTCATTAAAAATTGAAAAAAAAAAAAAACAAAAATACACGTTAACATAGTTTTCTAGTAGAACAATTTTAATCTACGTCAAAGATCGAAAGCTGAAAAGACTAAACAAAGATGCAAGCTCGAAAAACGTGTTTGCCAACTTTTCCAATATAAAGCGACTTTACGATCTTATATACAAAGACAAGGACTTGCAGAAGTGCGCATCAGAAAAAAAATTCTTCTTTTTTCTTTTCCTTTAATACTCCTGATGTTAAAAGACGTAGAAAGACAAAGTTTACCCGGAAATTGTCTTTGGATGGACACAACTTTTTCTTTTTTCTTTTCTTTTTCTTTCTCAAGATTTACCCAAGTCTAGAAACGATAACATCTCGTCGTATTTCTCATCACATTATTATCCGAAAATCTCGATAAAAGTAATAGGTCCATTGATTCTATTCAGATACCAATCGAAGAGTATATATTCCAGAATATTGAAAAAGAATGGCAAAGCCCTTTTACAAATTTATTCAATAATATTTTACCATCAAATCAAATCTAAAAATCACTTAAATAATAACAACAAAAACAACATTATAATCTACCTCTATTGTCACATAAATTAAATTCTAATTGAAAAGCTTATTTCCAAGTAATTTCGGAAATCTACTAACATAAAATATGTGTCTTATTTCCTACATTATTCATTCAGTAAAATCAACAAATATTAATTTAATAAAATAGCTCAAACATTATTATAACCAGAAAATTTTCCGTAATTTAATGGTTTGTTTACCGCATATCGCAAAAGTTTGCTTTGTAATATTATGACTTAAGACACACAATAATGGTTTCTTTCTCGAACACGTGAGAAGTAAGTAAGTAGAAAAACATATTATGTCGGCCAATACACAAAACGATCTCATGAATTTTTTTTAATATACGTTTGCATATAGTTATGTTAAACTTTCCATATCGTACACTTGAAAGCTTTTTTTGTCTGGCTAGTTTCCATTTTTCTCGTCTGTTACTACTGAAACCAAGCTTTGTTGCATCTCCTTTGATCTAAAATAATAAGTAATTGTTGTAATTAAATTATTTCACACGTAATTTAAATACAAAAATAATATCACGTTAATAATAATAATTGTGCGACACAATTAGAAAGTTGAGTAAGTGCATAAGTAAAGTTTTTAGAAAAGTAGTTAAATTTTAGTACGAGCTGTGATAAGAAAATTTTATTGCAATTTTGACATAATTTAGTGATAGTAACAAAGAATGACGTGTATAGTATTTTACTTGCTAAAACGTCGTAGATGACGTGTACCTATATACTCTTTCTCACTTATTTTCAAAGACGAAATTGAACACCTGTGTTTACGACTATGTAACTGCGCGACTACGTTTGTGAAAGCTGTCAAAACATTGACTTCTTGAAGAAAGAAAAAAAACAAAAAATAAGAAAAAAAGGAAGGATGTCAGACGATTGTATATGTCATCTTTTGATGTCATCGTTCGATTGAATTTTTGAGTAAAACACACACACATAATATGATGTAATAAGAATTGACAGTTTTAGTTATCGTTAATTAAAAAGAAGAAAAAAAAAAGAAAACAAAAATATTTGTTGAATAAACAATATACCTATATCAAAAGCTCAAATATCTATTGACCTATCACGATTGTATGATAGTGAAGTGCATTATAGTACCTACTCATCAATACAAAAACAAGTATAGACTTTCTTGACAATGTTATCATCTGTTTTTCATATATGCATGTGACAAAAGTTTTCATTTCAATACATTAAAAACAGTAAACATCGACAAAAGGTTAACTTGATAACTATATACACCAGAGTTCATTGATATTTTTTTTTCTTCTCATTGGGATTTTAAAGCAACAGTAAGAAATTCCACAATGAAAAATTTGTGATTCATACTATTTGTGACACGTGTGTGTGTGTGTTTGTTTGTCAGTTGACCGATGATAAAAGATTGAGTGTATATAGTTAATAGACTGTTGGTCTAGACAGTTTTTCCACTTAATTTGATGTGTATCTTATATAGGTATATCAATGAACGTTGTGTTTTTTTTTTTGATATTTAAATTTTTTCTTTTTAATATACGTAATCAGTAATAATACAATGTTTGTTTTTTCGTGGATTCGATAACATTTTTGTGTTGTTTGAATTTTTGATAAAATTTGAAATAAATAAATTCAAATTTACTTGAATACAAAGAATCTCTTTTTTCTGTATCAATGAATAAATCATTGATTGCATACAAGCGTGCTATTCATTCAATGTGAATAAAAAGCGAATATTGTACTAAAAGAAAATTTCAACTTTTTTTACATAGCAATATATTTGTAATATCTATCTATCTTTCTAGTAAAACTGAGCAAATAAGGAAATAGATTGAATTTTGAGATTTAAAAAAAAAAAAATATTTAATAAAAAATAATTTAAATTAGAAACATATTAGATAATTATTATTGATGTAGAAGCAAAATGTTATTCCTCAAAATTATATAAGTAAAAAAACATGTATGTTTACAAATGATAAACACAGTATCATATTTTTTTTTATTTTATTTCTAACAAACATATTTCTATTATGTAAACAAAAATATAATGGAAAATTTCAATTCTTTATAACCCTGACTTATTAAACTTAAAAAAAAAGTTTATTCAACCATCCTTTTTTTTAAAACCCAACCAAATAATTCAAAGAAAAAAAAAATTTATCTTCGAAAAACTCATCAATACACTCATACACACACAACCATCACCAATACTAATTTACAAACAAGAATCATTATCTCATCTATTCATCAGGAAACTCATCATCACACCAATGCTCTCTCCCCTCTTAATATCCTTATCGGTATTATAATGCTAATCCCAGCATCAGAGAGAAAGATATATACTATAGGTCGACGAACTTACGGATCATTGGAAAACGAGGAGTATATACGCTTCAAGTGCGAGGAAAAGCACGTTTGAGCTTTTCGCGCGTGGATTATATTATATACAGTTGTAGAAAAGGGAAGAGAGATTGAACTCGAGTTTCATGGGTTGAAGCTTGAGAAAGCTTCTTTGAGAGAGAAAGATTTTGGCTCGCTTCCAGAGCAGATTTGGCTTTAGTCGTAAGCGACTATTTGTAAGAATATTACGTGTGCGTTGAGTTGGGTGTGTATGTGTGTGTGTGTGTGTTGACTATTTTGATGTATGGAATTGTGCAAAATTGTGGTGGAAACATTTGTTGTAATTATTGTTAAATTAATTTTAAGAAAAAAATTTATTAATATGAAATCAAGCTCTTAAAAGCTTAGATATTATTTTGGAATGAATAAAGTTATTTAATAAACTATATCAAATTAAAAAAAAATGTTTTAAAAAATTTTATGAACGTTGTTTATAGAAAAAATTTAAGTAAATTGATAATATATTTTTTCAGTGACATAAAATCAATACTATATTCCTATATGTATTATCTGTACCTACAGATTTGTACTGTTGCTAAGCTGAAAAGTACATCAGGTATACGATAGTACTGACTTAAAAATGTAAAAAATTAATAAAGCTACAGATAAGAAAATCTAACGTTCAGATGTTAGATAAAATAATTGTTATACGAATTCGATTTAATTTATTATTTTTGAAAAATTATAATTATTTTATAATAAAAATTATTTTCTCATTCTTAAATCTTACAATAAATTATGTCAATCGTATTATTATTTAATTATTAATTATTTCAGTACTAATTTTTTTTGTTAAATTAAATAAAAAACAATAAATAATTGTTGTAAAAGATAATTTAAAACATGTTACTAACATAAGATAAAATCATGCGTGCGGATAAAATATATAAATGCAGTTTCAGCAACTGAAATAAAAGATATTTACTTACCAACCATCAGTAGTCGTCTTCTTATAATCAGATTCTGCGTATGTAAGATAGATGGCTCTGCCCGCTGCTTCTTTCCAAACAAGTGAATCTGAAAAGAATAATATTTTATTAGTATATTGAATGTTTTAATATAAATTTATTAATTATTTCACATAAAAAACGATTATTAATATATTTATATTAATATATAAATTAAAAAATAAAATTAAACTCTTAAATTATATATTAATGTTTCAATTTTAATTTAAAATTTGATAAAGTAAAATTTTTGGGAATTGAGTAAAATATAAACTGTAAATAATTTATAAATAATTAAATTTATAATTAAAATATTGTAAGAGAAGAAAAATTTGAAAGGAAGTAAACTTATTATCAATATAAAAATTATGATTAATAATACTAAATAAAGTAAATTTTTAACTTTTTACAGTTTATATTACAATGACAGATGGACAGTGATGTGAAACACAAGATTTTAAAGTTTTCTGGTGTAAAATTCTTCTTACCAGAACATATAATATAATAATAGAGCTTTTAAATTTTTAGTAAAATAATAAGCTAAATTAAAGTTTTAAAACAAAAAAACATTTATGTAATTTCAAGTAAGATAGAAAGAAATAAGACATTAAGTATAATTTACAAACTTATATATTCATAAAATGTATTTTTTTTCTCATTATTCATTCATAAAACGTTAGCTTAGAGCAAACGTAATATTTTAAAGTGAGCTACTACGCGATGTATATACATGATACAAACACATACACACTCTCCGTATACTTTTAAATCTTTAAACGTGAACTTTACATTTAATCCACTATCCATCTCTTTTCCATTTTGTAATTTGCATAAAAAATTACATCTACTGTTTCTGCGCAAGTTGAACCCACATTTCTTTTTCATTGCAATATAAACCTAGCCAAGGTTTTTATCATCTCGTGTATGTCTTTTGCAAGGGCACATTATAAAATTAAATTTCATTTTAGTTTTTATACTGCTACAATTTTATATTAAGCGTATTTTTTGCAAACTTTTACTATAATTGTTTGTATTTAAATGAAATTTAATAAAATTTAATTAAATTCTAAAATGGAACGCAGTATATTTTTAAAACATCATGAGTTTGGTTTGAGAGTTATTGATGCTTGTCCAACAGCTAAGTCAATAACTGGTTTTTATTGGGCATTAGGTTTATTAGCATTTTTTTTTATTTTTGAAATATGGGATATAGTAATTGTGTATGAAGATTTAGAAATGTTGATAGATAATTTGGTTTCAACGGTAGGGGTAGTTTTGGGATTGTGTAAGATGTTGACACTTCGTTGGAAACGCAGGTAAAAATATTGTTAAAGTATAATGTTAAAAATTTTATGTCTCTAATTAAATTGTTATGTTTGATAAATATTAATAATAATTTATAAAATAGGAATCTAAAGTTTGTGCTAAATGAAATTGTTCATGATTGGAATATTAAGAGTGAACAAGAATCTTCATCAGAAATATTTTTGAAGAATTTTATGTTATCACAATTTGTTTCTAAATTGGTTATACTGGTATACAATTCTATGAATTTTATGTATTTTCTTAAAACAGTAATATCTTATATATTTGATCCTGTTGAAGAAAGAAAATTTCTTGCACGAGTTGCTTTTCCTATTGATGCAAGACAATCACCGATTTATGAAATTACGGTGATTGCACAATTTTTACTAGCATCAATATGTTTTAACAGTCAAGCTTTGATTGAAGGTCTCCTTGCCATTTTGGTAACTGAAAAAAAATTTATACTTTAATAATCAGATTTTTTTTTTATTAATAAAACAAGTTTTATAATTTACAGGTTTTGCATGCTTGTTCAAAAATTGACGTTGTAGAAAAAGAAATCATGAAATTTTCAATGATATGTCAGTCAGATGCTGATAATAATAAATTGATATTAAAAACTTTTAGAAAATTAACACAGAAGCATGTGAAATTTATTAAATTTTTTGAAGTCACTCAAGATATCTTCTCATTCGTAACATTTTTTCATATATTCTTTTTAACGCTAGTGCAAGTTTTTTCTGGATACATGTTCATTGATGTAATTTATTTTGAAAAAAAATATATAAAAATAATATAGATATAATAATACAAGTTTCAATCGTCAAATTTTAAGGGATTAGAAAGAGGAGCCAAACCTATAAATTTGATTCATTACGCAGTATTGACTACGTCATTTCTTTTGAGTGCAGGATATTATTGTATAGCTGGTGAATATTTAACAACTAAGGTTTGTGATACATGACATAAAAAAAACTTCTTTTAATTAATTTTACGACTTATGAGCTAAGATTTATGATTAATAATTTACTAACGAAATATCTTTATTTCAGAGTGAAAAAATTTTTAACGAATTGTGCAATTGCTGTTGGTACGAGTTTCCTACAAGTGATAAAAAGCTTCTAAGCTTTATTTTGATTAAAGCTCGCAAGCCAGTTAATTTAACTGTTGGAAAATTTAGTAATCTTTCACTTACGTACTTTACACGGGTATGAATTTCTGATAATAACATTAAAAATTAATTTTATAAAATTTTGAAATTCACTCTATTCAATCTTGTAGATACTGAAGACTTCTTTTTCATACCTCTCATTAGTCAGGGCAGTACGTTAAAAAAAAAATTATAAATTGTGAATTGGATAACAAATATTTAAGATTTTTTAACAAATTACATCTATTATTTTTAATAAATAATTAATTAAAAATAAAAAAACATATATTTCTAAAAACTTTTTACTGTCATTATTATATTTTTTTTACTTTGAATTAGTAAAAATGATATGTACAACGCTGTTAGAGACAAACAGCGATCATTTACTTCTGCTGTTAGTAACAATACTAACAAATAAGTCTTCATAAGAAAGAACTATTTTTAAGCATCCACTATACATTACGTCATAAGTAAATAATTTACAAAGCATACAACTAATATAGTAAGCACTAATTTTCTAAGAAATATCTATTTATCTTCTTTATTTATCAGTATATTATAAGATATGAACTGAAGACATATTAAAATATATAAGAACTAATGCTTAATACCAATCCCTAAACTAATTTTTTTGTTACAACAATTATATCTTAAGCTTCTTATTATTGTTTGTTTTTTTTCTCACTCGTTTAGTACAGTAAATTACTGTGATTAACATGCGTACTTGTTATTACTAGTTATACTTGTACAGAAACTATTATTGTCGTGAATCGAACTTAAGGAAACAGAATCAATTTTGTTCTCATTTATTTCTTTGATGTTGGTTTCGTAAGTCTTGTTAAAGCGATTTTAATTTTAATATTTCAAAATTTTGAAATTAAAAAAATTTGTTATTCTTGATAAATTTTAAAACAAAAATTTTTCATTTTAATATAACAACAATAAAAAATAAATATGTCGGTTCAAAATAAAAAGAAAGATAACGTAATTAGCGGTGTCATAAATCGACACGTTGAAGTAGGATTACGTTGGATTGGTGCATATCCAGGTAGCAATAGTTCAATCGGATATTATATAATACTTAGTTGGATGCTGTTTAATATTCCGTTTGAAATTTGGCATGCTGCTAGTATTTATCATAACGTCGAAGCACTAATGGCTAATTTAGGAGTTCTAATGGCTGTATCAGCTGCGATAATTAAGCTTGTTACGTTTCGTGTGCAGAGAAAGTAAGAATAATTTATTTGAATGTTTGCAATTTGACTTAATAAATATATTAAATATTAAATTAATTAAGTTTATAAAAAATTTAAAAATTATTATTAGGAACATATCAGTAGTAGTAAACGAAGTTCTTAACGATTGGATAGCAGAAAATGAAATTTCCGATTCCGAAATAATAAGCAAAAATTTAGCTCGTGGCAGTTATTTTACAAAATGGCTTATCGGTGCATATAATGGTTTACTTTTGACGTACGTTTATGGTTGTGTAACAAATTATAGAATGGGTATTGTCGAACGTAGGGGTTACGTTTTACCAGCAAGATTTCCGGAACCTTGGAAACAATCGCCTACTTATGAAATTGTTTGTGGTGCACAATTTATTGCAACTTTTTGTAATACAAGTAGTAATGCTATGATTGAAGGATTACTTGCAATATTGGTATGTATAGATGATTGATAAATTTAGAGTAATTGTATATAATTTGATGAGAATATTTTTTTTTTTTTTTTTTTAAAGGTATTACATACAGGTACCAAAGCCTATATAATAAAAAGAGAATTGGAAAGATTTGCTGAAATTGCACAATTTGGAAAAAATAAGAAAGAAGTACGAAAAGCAATGAAATCATTGATTCAAAAACATTGGGATTTTATTGATTTTGTCGAGAGAATTGAATATATTTATACTTTTGTGTCATTCATACATGTTATGATATATACATTGTTGCATGTTATCGTAGCATATATGCTTCTTGAAGTGAGTTAATATATAAAATTTACTTTAGTTTTATTGAAACTTTATGTTTGAAAAGAACATTTTTATAATGAATTTGTGTGATAGGTATTAGAAAAGGGTGAAAGAGGCATGAAAGTATTTCTTTACACCTTATTCACTACCAGAGCTTTACTGAGTACTATGATTTATTGCGTTGCTGGAGAACATTTGATGAATCAAGTAAGTTTATTACCTTAACTTGAATTTTATTATGCCTAATGAATTTCATTTAATTGATTAAATCTGTTACAATTTTTTAGAGTGAACAGGTTTTTAAAGATTTATACGATTGTTCATGGTATGATTTTAATCTTGAAGATAAAAAAGCTATAGGTATGATTTTAATGAGAGCTCGACAACCAATGTGTCTTACACCTGCTAAATTTGGACAACTGTCACATGCTTACTTATCATCTGTACATACTTGTTATTATAAACAATGAAAAATATTTTTAATAATTTCTTTCTTAATTAATTTAATAAATTTTTCTTTACAGATAATTAGAATGTCTTATTCTATTCTTTCGCTGACTAGAGCAACTCGTTAATACAGTAAATTATGCAGTCACATAATAATCACATTAAACTGTAAAAAAATTTTAAAAAGAATCAATTTTGAAATTTTTTTACAGTTTATAGTATTATTTGCAGATGTATTATTGTTGAGAATTAATAAAATTATTAATGAAGCATAAATGAATATACCTACTTATCTCCATCATTCAAATTGATAAATAACACATTTTTAAAACAATGTTTTGAATTCCTTTTCCAGGCAAATCAGGACATTTTTCTTAAGAAAATTCTTCTTTTTATATTTATTTTTAAAGCACAGTCTTCATTAATCAAGCTCTAGCAAATTATCTGTAAAAAACAAAGAAAATTATTAGATTTGAATAGATTAAAAATTAAAAAAAATAGTCAAGATAAATTTGTTCCAAAATTTAAATAATGAATTGGAAAAGGAGATTGAGAAAAATCTAAATAAAAGCCAATCCTCATTTACCCAGGATATGACCTTTGGGCTGTAGAAAACCCTGGTCACGTAGATTTTGACGCCCAACCCTTGAATTCAGTTTTATTTTTCGTTCAAGTTACCGAATGTGATTTTAAATTGTGCTACTCTTTATCCATACCTCTGAGTTGTGCTACTTTTCATCCAAGCTTCTAAGTTGTGTTATGATTCGTCCAAGACGTTAACATAATAATGTATTTTAAAAAGGCACATTTCTACACGAAATAGACTAAAATTGAACAAATAAAGCAACACACAAATTTTATTTGGACGCACATCGTTACAACATTGTCAGTAAACTGAGAAACACAAAAGGTAATATTTTTTTTGTTGAGCTTTGCAGTTGCAGCTACGAGAGTTATAAATAATGCTTGAATTAAATAAATTATGCTACGCATTGAGCTTTCTAGTTTAATATGACCACGTATACCTTGTTTCTATTCCTGCTTAGGCAAAAGCGTACAAGCTTAATGATATATCTTTTATTGGCAAAGAACCTGTAAAGCCTATTTTTCTTTATTTTTTTTTCGCATTCAATGTATAATAATAACACACTGTTTGACGTTTTTCGTGGAACTTATAAAAAATTATTTTGATTATATACTTGTTACAAAAGTGGATGCAAAAGTAATTCTTAAAAATGATTAAATGTAGCTTAACAAGATTGATTAACGTCGTTGCTAGACCGTTATACTGTCAGTCTTACTTTGACAGTGCTTGCAATATTATATTCATTTATATCAGCCTATTTCATTCAAATACATACTAATTGATCATAACTAAAATTTTTAAAATATCTTTTTGCAATATCTCACTTTTTATAAAATTAAAAAAGTAAAATAAATATGTCTAATAACGTTATAAGTCGTCATACCGAAATAGGATTACGCTGCATTGGCATATGGCCTGGATTTACTCATCGCATTGGATTTTTCTTAATTCTTGGATTTACCGCGACTATGGTGTTTTTTGAATTACGTCAAACTGTTTCGGTTTATCATCATTTTAATAAGTTGTTTGCTAATTTAGCTGTTACATTAGCAGTACTCTCTGCTGTCCTTAAGATGATAACTTTTCGTGGACAAGGAAGGTATAAAAAAAATTCTTATTAATCAATTATTTTTTTTTAAATCAAAAAATCTGATAGATCAATTTAAACTTGAATTAGAAATGTGATGTTTATGGTACAAGAAATTTTAAATGACTGGACCGCTGAAAATCAAAATTCAGATGCTCAAGTTATTAGAAGAAATTTGGAACTTGGAAGAAAATTAACCAAGTATTGTACAATTGCTTACAATTGTCTCCTTACGACATATCTTATTGGTGCTATATTAAATTATAGAACTGGCGTTATTGAGACAAGACCATTCGTATTACCTTCTAAGTACCCAGAAATTTGTAAATACTCGCCATATTATGAAGTTGTATGTTTGATCCAATTCACGACTTGTTTTTTTAATACCAATAGTAATGCTGTTATCGAAGGTTTACTAGCCACGTTGGTGAGTTACTTAATATAGTATACGTATCTGAAATTAAAAAATAATAAAAATTAATAAAAAATTTTTGAGGTGCTTCATGCTGGAACAAAGGCACACATTATTCAAAGAGAATTAAATGATTTTGCCAAAATGTGCAAAACTAATAATGACAATAACTCAACAACAATGGTATCTGATGCTATGGCCGCGTTAATAAGAAGACATTGGAATTTTAATGAATACGTTAGAAAAATAGAAGAAATATATACTTTAATTTCATTTGTTCATGTTTACAGCTTTACTTTCTTGCACGTCATTGTGGCATACATGCTCTTGGAAGTAAGTAAAATTTTTTAAGTGTACTTTCACTAATCAGATATTGATATAAAATAATAATGTAAAATAATAAATATTTAAATATATTTTTTAGGTAATAGAAAGAGGAGATTTTAGTATAAGAGTATTAATTTATGCTATCTTTACAACTAGAGCTTTATTTAGCACAAGCATTTATTGCATTGCAGGAGAGTATTTAATGAATCAAGTTAATTTAAATTTTTCAATTGTTTGAAATATTTTAATATTTAACTGACACATTAAAAATATGTATTTTTTACAGAGTGAAAAAATATTTAAAGACTTGTACGATTGCTCATGGTACGATTTTCCTACTGCTGATAAAAAAGCAATAAACTTTATGTTAATGTCAGCACGTAAACCGATGTACTTGACAACATTTAAATTGGGTCTATTAACTCACAACTATTTAACATCTGTAAATATTTTTTTAAATAATTTTTTTTTTATAAAAAATAAAATTAATAATAAACCATATTTATTTCTTTTACAGATTATCAGAACATCTTATTCTTTTCTGTCTTTGACTCGAACTGTGCGTTAGAATGACAAAATATATGAGTCATATTCAATAGTCTTAATAGGATTATAAATACTCTTGTAGTACACCTTAGTTAATGTAGAAAATCATTTAAAATTGAAATAAATACTTAAAGTCCTACATAGAAATACATCACTTTTCAATCACCATCAATTATCAATCACAAAATTCAATCACCTAGGTATACCATACAAGTATACCTTAGTAGAAGCAAAAATTTTAAATTTACCAGATTGTAATTAAATATTAACTTATATAAATATGTACTCACATTAAAAAATAAAAAAACGTTTCAATGTATGCAATTTATAATTTATTACGAAGGATTCTTATTACATTTTTTTAAGAATCAATACTAAATGCTTATCACCAGAAATAAATTTTTTTTCCTATACAAATACTCATCATCAAAACTTTAAAAGTACACTATGAGTTAATAAAATGAAATGATATTTTACAGCCACGATTGTAACATGAAAGCAGTAAATGATGCACAATTAGTATAAATTATGTTAAACGATAATTTTTCGAAAAAATGGGTTTTCTTTTATTCATACAATAAAGACCATTGAATATGCTTTCTCATTAATTTTTCAATAATCATTTGCGAAAAATATCTGTCTTTTATCATTTTTATATTTGTATTGTACTAATTACATGTCATTTTCTGTGCACCGAATGCATAAAAAATAGTAACTGATCATAGACCAGTTATTAGCTGTGTACATAGAGTCTGGTCTCATATAGATTAAATTCAATATCAAAGAATTGATTCTTTCTCATTTTCGAGATATTCTCTTATGAGTATATTTTAGTAGAGGGTTTGACAAACAAGTATTAGCAAATTTTTGCTGACAAATTGTTTTACAAATATATTATTACAAAATAATTTAAAATTTTTTAAATATATCTTATTAAAATTTAAAAAAAAGATAATAAAATAATGCCTAGTAGTATAATTATTCGACATGTCGAATTTGGATTAAAATTAATTGGATTATGGCCTGAACAAAATAATTCTGTAGGATTTTATGTTGTCTTGGGTTTTTTGATATTGCACATGCCATTTCAATTTTGGCATGCAATAGTCGTATTTCACAACTTTGAAGCTTTAATGGCTAATTTAGGAGTTTTAATGACAATAGGAGCTGGAATAGCAAAATTATTTGCTTTTCGTATTAAAGGCAGGTAAGTGACAATTAAAATATTTTTAATAATCTTCATAAATCAATCTCAATAGTTATTGATGTTATCAATAATAATAAATTGTAATAAAATAATAGTTTATGAGTCAATTAACTTACAGATATGTGAAATATGTAGTAAAAGAAATGCTGGATGATTGGATATCAGAAAATAAAATATCTGATATCTTTGTTATAAAAAAACATATGAAACGTGGTAATTATTTAACGAAATGGTTAATAATAGCCTATAATGGAGTCGTCATTATGTATATGGTGCTTGCTATAAAAAGTTATTTATCTGGTATAATTGCAAAAAGAATTTTTATCGTACCTTCCAAGTATCCTGTAACCTGGAAACAATCGCCAATGTATGAAATATTAATTATAACTCAATTTATTGGTGGCATGTTAAGTACAAATGGTCAAGTTATGGTTGAAGGATTGTTAACCTTATTGGTATGATAAAATAAGAAATTCATAAATTAACTGACAGAATTATTATTGTTTTTATGCACTTTTTTAGGTACTTCATGTTGGTACAAAAGCTTATATGCTTCAAAGAGAATTAGCTAAGGTTTCTGATGTTTGCTTATCTAATAAGAACAATAAATTTTTATCAGAGGAAATGAAGACAATTATTGAAAAACATTGTAATTTTATTGATTTTGTTGAAAAAATTAAAGATATTTACTCCTATGTGTCATTTTTTCATGTCTTTATTTTTACTCTACTTCACGTTATTATAGCTTATATGCTTTTAGATGTATGTCAAATTTATTTTTTAATATAATAATGTACCTTTTTAAAATTTGATGATTCATAGTTTCTCATTCCTTACTTTTTATTCGCTTTAAGGCCGTAGAAAAAGGAGACAGTTCAATGAAGATATTTGTATATGGTTTGTTTACCACTCGATCCTTAGTAAGTACAATGATCCACTGCATTGCTGGTGAATACCTGATGAATAAGGTAAAATATTTAATTTATCTAATTATAATGAAATCCATTAAATATATTTATCAATTTTTATGTGTTATAGAGTTTATTATTTTTTCACGAATTATACAATTGTCCATGGTATGAATTCAATCTTTTTGATAGAAAAGCAGTATGTTTTATTTTAATGAAAGCTCGTAAACCAATGTATCTTACACCTGCAAAATTTGGTTGTTTATCTCTTAATTATTTGTCAGGAGTACGTATAGGTTTTTTTTGAACGTATAAAGCACATCTAACTAAATTGTAATATTTAATTTTTTTTTATATATTTTCAGATAATAAGAACTTCATACTCTTTTCTTTCATTAGTTCGTGTAACGCATTAAAAAGTATACACACAATTGAAATGAAATATATTTTTGGAATGTATTATTATTACCAAAATTTTAATTAAATAATATACTTACTATATGTCAGATAAATGTGCAATGTTTCTAAATTTTATTTTAAATATGAGTTTAAACTTGCGATGTAGTATTTTGCTTGTTTTGTCTGACTAGTTCCAAATAAATGTACTGTAACTACTACGTGTTTCAACCTTCTCTTAAAACAAAGTTTTTTAAATATATTATTAATAATATTGAGTAATTATATTATTAGCTATAATATTTTATATAATTATAATTAAATGTTTTTACATAAATTTTTATAAAATAATGAAAAATCTTATTTGCACACAATTTATTAATATAAAATTTGTTTTTTTTATACTATTAATAAATTTTATAATTTTAGTTTAAAATTCTAATAATAATATATCACTTGCATTTATACTATATCATTTAAAATATCATTGCAATAGAAGTGAATTTAAGTAAACATTGTTTTATTTTACATGTATGTTTTGAAAACTGTTGAACCATACTGAGAAGTTAGAAAAGAAAATAATATTTTTGAACAACTATTGTAGTCTCAAAAGTAAATAAAAAATGAAACACATTCATAATAAATAGCATTCTTTTTTCAAAATAAAGCTTATATTTTTTATTAATACAATACTGATCAGTACCTAAAGCAACGATATCTTAAATGATTTAAGAATTAATAAATTCAACGATTAATTTTTTGTACTTTTTTATTTTTATCGTCTTGCAATATTCTATTATTTTCTACTATCCTTTGCATAAGAAATTAAAATGGATGTGCAACGTCTTGTTTCTTTCAAGAATTAATGAATTTTGTGATCTATTTTACTTATTTTTATGCTCATAGTCTTATGAAAACCTTGCATTATTTTCTGTACTTCTTTGAATATAAAATTACAGGGATTATAGACCAGTTATTTACCAGTTATTTATTACCTACATTTGTAGAACGTCGACTAAAATGGCTAAAAAAATTGATTTATCAAAGGAAACCTCGATGTTCTACACTTACTGTGTTCTGCATATGTTTTTTGCTTCAGTTTGTGAACAACATTGTATTTATTCTCTACGTTACTGTATTAAGGTACGTGAATAATTTTTTTTCCAAATTTTTAATAATTGTTATTCCAAGCAATTGATTATATCAAACGTTAAGAAATTTTTTTTGAATAAATATTATTTATATTCCTTTACAAAAAAATCGTATAGAAAAAAAAACCATGACCTTCATAATTGGACACGTCAGATTAGGATTAAAAGTTATTGGTGTATGGCCAGGAGGTTACTCTGGCTATTTTGGATTTTTGTTTTTCGTGAGCTATATCTCGCTTAATGTACCATTTATGATATGGCAGATGGTTACTGCGAATTTTGACGTTTTAATGGCTCTTATGGGAGTTTTAATGGCTGTGTTATCAGGAATATTGAAGTTGATTGCTTTTAAAATACGTGGCAGGTAAAAATTTTTATTATTATTCAACTTTAATATTTTTAAATTCATCAATTGGACTAAATACATATATTTATAAAACATTTAGAGACATAACATACACAATAAGTGAAATTTTAAAAGATTGGGTTGACGAACATGATCTGTCAGATGCTGATTTAATGAAGAAAAACATAAAACGTGCTAATTATTTGACAAAGTGGCTCATTGGTTTTTATAATGGAGTTGTTATTACTTATGGTATCGGCGCAGCTGTAAGTTACAGACACGGAGTACGAAATTTTGTAATGCCTGCCAAATTTCCTGTTTCTTGGAAGGAATCACCGACGTATGAAATTGTAAGCATCATACAATTTACAGTAACTCTTTTGAACACAAATGGCAATGCTCTGATGGAAGGACTATTATCAATTTTGGTAATTATTAAAAAAAAAATATTTTTATAATTTTTCTTATTTAAACTTACTTGATTTTTATCTGTTAGGTATTACACGCGAATACCAAAGCTAATATACTTAGAAGAGAATTAGCTAAATTTGTTGATGTTTGTCGAAGTGAAGATAACGATGAGTTAGCTGGTAAAACAATGCAAAAAGTTATAGAAAAACATTTGAATTTTATGGAATTTGTACAAAAAACTCGAGAAATTTATATATTTGTTTCTGCCTTACAAGTTTTTATTTTCACTTTGCTTCATGTTATTGTTGCATATGAACTTCTCGAGGTCAGTTTCTGAAAGAACAAAATAATTATTAATTTAATAATTTCCAACTAAACAGTTATGAAAATAATTAAATTTGCTATTTTCGTATATCATCTTCTCTTTAGGCTCTAGAAAAAGGAGAAAGTATAATGAAAATTTTTCTTTATGGTTTATTTACCACAAGAGCCTTACTAAGTACAAGTATATACTGTATCGCAGGAGAATATTTAATGAATCAGGTTTATTTTTTAATTCTCTTTTAAAAATATATTAATCAAATTTTAAAAATCCATATTTTATTCCAGAGTGAAGAAATATATGATTATATATATGAATGCCCTTGGTACAAGCTTTCAAATTCAAACAAAAAAGCAATAGGTTTCATTTTAATGAAAGCTTACAAACCAATATGTCTTACACCAGCATATTTTGGTAATCTGTCACTCAACTATTTATCAGGCGTAATTATTAATTCTTTTTTTTTTGGACAGTAAAATTTAATTTAATCACTTGTTAAAACCTAATTTCTTTACAGGTAATAAGAACATCTTATTCTTTTCTTTCACTGGTTAGAGCAACTCGTTGATTGCTTTTGTTTTTCATATTATTAGACTACTGCAGTTGTTGGTGATAGAATATTTGATGTTAAAATATATAGAACGTTAAATTTTAGATAGAACAATTTATTTTTTATAGTAGAGCACACTGTTTGTAGTCAACTGATATAAGCTAATAAATTAGAAAATATAACTTGAAGTCTTAAAATTTTTAAAATATTTTTAACCTTACATTTTTTAATGCAAAAATATCAACAATAAATACAAACTTCTGTTTGTTTCTTAAAAATTAAGTACACAGAATTTTACATTTAGATGTTTACTCCAAGAAAACTTGCAATGATCTGGTAGGCAAGACCTCTAGGTTTTATTTTGAAATTGCTTGTGTATGTGGCTTTGATAATAAATAATGAAAGCTTAGCATTTGCATCATACCAAGAATTGAGTTTTCGTTGAGGATTGTTACCATGGAATGGCTGATTGTTTGAAACTGCGACACTTTAAATTATTCAAATAACAATAGCTTTTATAGGACCGCTTTAGCAAAGCTTGATTTTGTGCTTTTATTTTCTCTTTTTGTTAGCGTTATTATTTTCAGACTGCGTTTTACATAAAGAATCAATTTGATTATAGACTTCGTTGTTTGCTTTACACACATTTTCTAGACAGTATCTTTTTTAATGTGCATGTGACATAAAGTATAGCAGTTTGATGATTGTTATTTCTTACATTGACGAAATTTGCTAGTAGATTTTTATGTCAAGTCTAATTTATATACTTGTTTATTTCATTATATTTTAAAATATAATTAATTTATAAATAAAAATAAGTGATAAAATATGCCAGGTTGTAACATAAATCTAATTGTTAAAATGGGAATGAAAGTAATAGGTATATGGCCTGGAGGATATTCAGGTTCAATTGGATTTTTATTGATTGTTGGAGTTTTATCAATAAATGTTCCATTTATGGTGTGGCAAACAGCAACTGTTTATCGAAATTTTGAAGCATTAATGGCTAATTTTGCTGTTATATTAGCTGTGTCATCAGGAATAATAAAATTAGTTACTTTTCGTCATAAACGCAAGTAAGAAATATTAGATACTATTTTAAATAAATTTTTCTAATTCAATACAATTTTAACAATATATAATATTAGAGAAATACAATTTGTGGTTAATGAAATTTTGGATGATTGGAAATCCGAAAATGAAATTTCCGATGCTGAAGTAATAAATAAAAATTTAAATCGAGGTAGTTATTTAACAAATTGGCTTATGGTCATTTATAATGGAGTCGTTATAACTCATGCGATTGGACCTTTATTGAGTTATACGTCTGGTGTTGTACAGAAAAGATTATATGCTTTACCAGCTAGATTTCCAAAGACTTGGAAACAATCGCCTAACTATGAAATGGTATGTTTTGTACAGTTATTTGCAACTTTTTGCAATATTAGCATGAATGGAATGATTGAAGGTTTATTAGCAATTTCGGTAAATATACCTACATAATTTACTTTTTATTATATTAAAATTGTAGAGAAAATTTTTTTGATAAATTTTTTTTTAGGTTTTACATGCTGGTACCAAAGCTTACATGATTCAAAGAGAATTAAAAATATTTTCTGATGCTTGTAAGACTAATGATAGTAAAGAATTTTCTACAAAGTCTATGAAAAATATAATTAAAAAGCACTTAAGTTTTATTAATTTTGTTGAAAAAATTAAGGAAATCTATATTTTTGTATCATTTTTTCATGTTTACATTTTTACTCTATTACACGTCGTCGTTGCATATATGCTATTAGATGTGAGTAAATTATGTTATTTATTTAATTAAAAAAAATTGTATCATAAATAATTTGAATTAATTTAAAATGCTTACTAGGCATTAGAGAAAGGAGAAACTTTTTCAGCAAAAATGTTTCTTTATGGTTTCTTTACAACAAGAGCTTTATTAAGCACAAGCATTTACTGTATTGTTGGTGAATATTTAATGAATCAGAGCGAACGTGTTTTTGAAGATTTATACAGTTGCTCATGGTATGATTTTAATATATCTGATAAAAAAGCTTTAGGTTTCATTTTAATGAAAGCTTGCAAGCCAACTTTTCTTACACCAGGAAACTTTGGAGAATTGTCTCTTAACTATTTATCAGGAGTAAGTGTTGAAATTTAAAAGATTTATTTATAAGTTGTAAATGAATAATATATTAATAATAAATTAATAATAAATAATATTTAATATATTAATAATTATTTATTAATATATTATTAATAATAATATATATTTTTTTATTATAAGATTTGTAAGTTGTAAATAAATTTTTTATTTTTCATTAATTTTATTTTTTTTGTTTGTAGGTAATTAGAACATCATACTCAATTCTATCTTTAGCTAGAGCAACCAGTTAAAAGTACACGTACGTAGTTTGTATTAAAAGACATAGTACATTATTTTTATCAACGCAGAAAAATATATATGAAAAAAGTTATCAGTTTTTGGATAGATTAATATATTTTTTATAGTATAAGTGAGTAATAAAGCAGTGCTTAAATTGAAAATATATTTTGTTAACTTTTATCCAAAACTTTACCTTTACTTGAAATTTATTTGAGTAATGATACCTTTCTTATTGAAATTTCTCAAATTAAAGTTCGTTTGAACACATGTGTACATTAGCTTCATAAAAAAGTTTAGAACTTGTCTCGAAAAATGCAAATATTGAATTAATACTTCATACAAAGCTCACAGTACTAAAGAAAATACGTTTAATAAAATAAAATACAATGTCTGCGGGTGCTCTAAAGTTTTATTACGAAAATTATATACTACCAATACCTGAATTATAAATTGTGAACTATTGCAAAAGTTTTATCGAACAACAGATAATAGCTTCCCATCTGCATCGTAAGAAATACATCCCCCAACGTAAAAAGTACATTACTTCCGATCAATCTCACTCCAATGTGGTGATCAAAATCTGAAACAAAGAAATAACTTCAATATTCTATTCACTATACGCACAACAAAAAAAACGACAAGTTTTGCGGTGAGCTTTAACATTTTAGTCTTTACTTTATTCATAAGTGTGAGGGAATAAAATCTTTTGAATAGCCAAAATGCATTTATACTTTATTCTTTGGACAAAACTTTTTCTTTATGATGTAAAGATTCCACAATGTATACATAAAAGCGTTGCTATGCTTACTTTATTGATACATTGTAAAAAAAAAAAAAATTTAGTGTGAATTTAATACTTGTTTGATACAAAAGTAATCAAGTTAAAGAAAATATATTAATAATAGTATTAAACAAAGATTTTACCATAAAAGAAAATACTTTCAAAATTTTGTAGAATATTATTTTACAATTTATTTAAATATTATATTTATTTAAAAACATCAACATGTGTGTAATTGTACTTGAAAAAATTAATTTCAAAGATCTTAATACGAATAAAGAAAGATAAGATTTATTTCAATTTTATCATATTTTTTATGAACATTGAGTGTAAAACAATGTAGTAATCCTTTTTAAATTTATAAAAGATATTGAACGTAAAATTACGTCGTAAGAAAAATGAGTGACCACTTTTTTTATTATTCATTAAGATAGAGGTGCAAGAATCTAAAGCAAAAAAAAATCGCTTTCAACACCTTTAAATATTTAAAAATAAAATGCCAAGGCAACCAATATGTTGTCAGTTTGGATACAGTGTTCATTCAAACAAGTTGAAAGAAAAATATTATTTAAAAAAAATGAAATTTTTTCAGTTAGTAAGGAATAATAACGTAAGAAGTAGTCAAAGTAGATTGACAAACTTTGAGAAATATTTTAGTACGCAGTTTATTAAACGTGGATTAATAATGCTTGGTGCTTGGCCGGGTTTTAAAAATATTTATTTTTATGTTATTACACTGATCATCGTTGTAATAACATTTGTATTTCAAATCTGGAAGTTTATTTTAGTTTTCACTGATTTAGATCAGTTATTGGATAGTGTGGATACAACTGTTGGTATCATATCAAGTATTTTAAAAGTTGGAAGTTTTCAAATTAATCACAGGTTAATATTTTAATTAAAATTTTAATTTTGTTTTGCAATTATTGCAATGAAAATATTTTCAATTACATCAATTTTTTGTTCTTCAATAGGAGTGTGAAATCTGCAATAAAAGATATATTTCATGTATGGATAATTGATAAAGAAGTTGTTGAGAAAAGAACAATAATTCATAATTCTAAATTAGCTAATAACATTGTTAAATTTATTGTTATTAGTTATGGTTCATTAAGCACGACTTACATATTGCTATCATTAATATCTTACTGTACTAGTGCAGTAAACGATAGAAAATTCATATTGGAATCATATTTTCCTTTATATGAAGCAAAAAGGTCACCAATATTTGAAGGAATATTTATTATTCATTGTTTTGTGGTTTTTGTTTGTGCAGGTTGGCATACACTCATAGATGCAACACTCGTAATTTTGGTAATTAAGATTTAAATTTAAAAAAAATTTTTACACATTTTTTAAAGATTACAATAAATCAGTCTATTAATATTTTGTTTTAGATTTTTCATGCCAGAACAAAAATTTTTATGGTAAGACAAGAAATATTAAGATTTTCCAAAATCTGTCAAAGTGATTGCAAGAAGATACTATCATCGCAAGCAGCGAAAATTTTAATTAAAAAACATGTAAATTACATCAAATTTACTGAAGATTTGGAAAATATTTTTTCATCAGTCGCATTATGTTTGATGACGACTTCTCTTTTTATCAATGTTGGTGTTGGATTTATATGTATTTACGTAAGAAACTTTCTTGGATTTTTTAAATTATTTACATAAAATACAATAATAAAATATTTAATCATAAATTATTAGTTACTTGACTCAAATGAAAATTATACAAGAATTATACAATGTGTATTTTTTATGTGTGCTGCATTATTTGGTCAAGCTATTTATTGTTTGACGGGAGAGTTTTTGACATCTCAGGTATGGAGATACAATTGTAATTTAAATGTTAAAATTTGATTAAATCATTAATTAACTATCCATACTATTTAGAGTGAACTAATTTCAAAAGAATTGACTGAATGTCCTTGGTACAATTTTCACTATAGAGATATGCGAATAATATTGCTGATGCTTATAAAAGCTCAGAAACCTGTAACCATATCTATTGGAAAATTTTCCAGCCTTTCACTTTTCTATTTTTCAGGGGTAATATTATAAATTAGAATTATGCTATTAATTTATTTATAATAAATTAAAATAAGTAATTTATATGAATATAATTTTTAATAGGTACTTAAATCATCGTTCTCCTATTTATCCATATTGAGAGCTGCAAATAAAAAAAGTTAAATTGATTAATTTTATTGTAGGTCAATAAAACTATAAATACAAATACCTTTTATTATTTTTAGTGGAATAATATTTGTCATTATAACTAAAAACATAGTATGTAATTATATCATTTAAAATTTAATGAATTATTTTATATTTGTCGTATAAAATATAATCTTGAAGTCTTGTATGGATTAGTTGGTGGAATGTTGATTTTTTAATCTTCAGGTCATGGGTTCAATTCCTGGAGTCCATCGAGCTTGAGTACACAACTGATTACATGAATTCTAACAAGCCAAAATATACTCCTAAGAGTCTCAAAAGGTTTTATAATGAAAAAAAAAAGAATTACCTCAATGCTTTTATAAACTGCGTCAATTAATAAATAAATTTTTTATTTTTTTTTTATAAAATTTACAACTAAAAATTATTTTATAAATTTACTTTTAAGAAAGATCAACAGTCTGTATAACTTTAGTTAAAAAGAAAAAATATGTATTATTTTCATAACAAACTTAAATACTTAGTAGATAGATAAACGACAAACAAAATGACAGTGCAGACTTATAACAAACATTACGAAAAGTTTGCACTTCTTACAGATCATGCATAACACCTTTGTTTATTTATGACAAAAAAAAAAACAGTAATAAAAAGCATGTGGTCATACCTACAGTTATTAAAGAAAACTCAATGTCTGAATATTTTAGGGGTACGTATATATATGCAAAGCGCGATTCGTAATGTTTTATTAGGCTCATTGTTATTTTATCGACACGTCGTGAAAAAGGGAGAGATAGACCAGTATCACTTTTGCAGGTGTCAAGTAAAGATCTACCTTATATCTTTGATTGTGTTGTGATTTTTACTTATGATTTTAATTTTAGTTAAATTAAAATTTTTGATCTTATTGAATATAAAATTATAAAAAAAAAGTAAAAGATGAGTATTATAATGCCATTAGTTGAAAAAGGTATGATATTTATTGGCGCTTGGCCAGGAATATCAACGAAAAAGTTTTTTTTACCATTGATGGGATTATATTTATCAAGTTTGATATTTCAAATATGGAATTTAGTTGATGTAATGGGTCAATTAGATTTGTTAATGAATAATTTGGCTACGACAATGCCTGTGACATTAATTGTATTAAAATTAATTGTGCTGAAGCGAAAGTTTGAGTATGAAATTCCTTTAATTTTTCTATAAAAGCTTTGTAACATAATAATTTGTTAATACAAATATTTTTATTAACCAATAATTTTCTTTTTTTTATCTTTAAGAAAAGTAAAAATTTTAATAAGTGATATACTTGGAGATTGGGAAAACGAAAAAAGTAACGTTATACGCAGAGTTATGGCTAAAAATACTAGAATAGCTGTAATATTAACAAACGTCGTTGCTTTTTGTTACAACGGACTTGTTTTATTCTTCGTAATAATTGCCATTATGTCTTATAATTCAAAACCAATCAGCAAAAGGCAGTTTATCATTCAAGCTACTTATCCAGGAAATACAAAAAAATCTCCACTATTTGAGATTATATGTATTATGCAATTTGTTGTAGCATTTTTCGGTACAAATGGTCATGCTGTTTTAGAAGGACTTTTAACGATATCGGTATGTATATTCATTTTTTTGTAAAATTTTATTTTATCTTCAAATTATATTTTTTTTTTAGGTTTTGCATGCTAATACAAAAGCTTTTAGTGTATGTCAAGAGATTTCAAATTATTCAGACGTCTGTTTATCCACCAGCAATAAAAATAATTTACTAGAAGCTAGACATAAGCTAATACAAAGACATTCAGAATTTCTTAATTTCACAGACTGCATTCAAGATATATTTGCATATGTTTCATTTGTGCATTTATATTTGATGACTCTTATCAATTGTATAGTTGGATACATGTTAATAAACGTAAAATACTTTATTTTTTTAAATTGATATTTAAATTTTTATTATTAATTAATTATTTCTAATTCAGGTAACGTCAATAGATCAGGATAATATTTTTACGTTATTTATGTGTATAGCTTATATATTCACGGCATTATCAGCGGTTTTATCGTATTGCGTGGCTGGGGAATATTTGACTTCTCAGGTATATAAATTTGGCACACAATTGGTAAGCACTTTTTGACGTATACGTTATATATTATATTCATGTCACTAACTTTCTAGGGCACGCTTATTTTTGAAGAACTTTATAAATGTCCTTGGTATAAATTTAAACCGTTTGAAATGAGAATATTAATTCTCGTTATTATGAGAAGTCGACAACCGATAACCATAACTTGTGGAAATTTTGGTAGTCTTTCTCTTATTTATTTTACAAAGGTAAGAAATATTATTTATCTAATAACTTTTTATTAAATATAAATTTTATAAAATATGTTATTTTTTATTAGATTATTAAGACATCATTTTCTTATTTATCACTCGTAAGAGCTGCTAGTAAATGATGTTCTTAAATATATTATAAATCAAATAAAATAGGTAATAAACAATATAACTTTGATTTTAATTTAAATTGCAACATAAACCATCTACTGTTAATAAATTTTAAAAATTTTTTAGAGACCTTACCGTAGATCTTGTATCCACATCTTCAAAGTATTATCTTCCGATGCATCGAAGTACAGAATTGTTCCAAGAGATGTCGCAGCTTACATCTTACACAAGTGGCATGAATCTAGAAATACAAAAGATTGACTTCCTTAATTATTTTATAGAGAAATGAATATTTGAAAATGAATAAATATTTAAATAAACATCTATTTAATTATAATTACATAAAGGATAAATTTTTATAATTAGATTAATTAATTATTGGAGAATAATTAAGGTAAGAAACAACTTATATTTATATTTTAACATTTTCACAAAGTATCTTTTCTATTCAAAATTGAGATATATTTTTATACAACCGTATAATAATAATAATAATGATAATGAACATCGTTTAAATTGTTGTAACTCTAACATTTAATTTTTAAATTGCTCATACTCATTTTTCTTGCTACTATTGATTCTGAAAAACCCTAACATTTTTACTTAATACTAATCTCCCTTCTTTCAAACTTATTTCATTTGACATTTTTGTCTTTGTTCTCCATTTGCTCTACCAGGTAACTTTATCGATCAGTAAAACTCTGCCCTTGAACCTGACTTTTTTTTATTTGGTCCGGGAAAAATTCTTTTCTCTTTGTATAGACAACTCTCCCAGCCAAGCTTAACTCTACCAAAGACCTTCTACTTACCCCTCTATGTCTCGGTCTAGTCTAGCTTTGCTTCTTAAAAAAAAAAAAAAAAAAAAGTTAAGAAACTGGCTAACGCATATCCAAACAATTGAAGTCTGTACCTTTTAAAAATTCTTGGTAAATAAATACTACATAAAGAAAGTAAAATTAAAAAAAAAAGTATTTAATGCTTTAATAAACCAAAATTTTCGTTATTCAGGTTAAAACTAATATTAAAAAGAAAAAAAAAACGATATTCTCTTCCCACAGCACAGGTATATTCCACCCCCCAACGAATAGTCGAAGCAGCTCTGTAAATTTGTTCAGAACAAACGTAACCAGGGCTAAAATTTTTGTTCGCTTTCGCAATGCGGTCTCACTACAAAGGTCCCAAGAGAAGACCTTAGACATACACTAAGGGTATCTTGGAAAACACAAGGAAAAAAAAAGTGAGAGAGAGGGGGTGTTTGAAAGTCGGACTTTAAGTAACGAGAAGTGTCGGGTACAGAAAAGAGGGACAAAATCCATTCTAAGGGAAAAAGATAAAAGAAAATAAGTTCGACAATGGTAGGAAAAGAACTTTTCTTATCGAAGGGAAAAAGCATTTGGGATGAAAAAACGTTGTTAAAAAGTTTAGGGATTTAAATGTAAATAAAGTTTAGGATTATGTGTCTAAACTGGTGAAAATTCTATATTGCTGACTATTGCGATTTTTGGTTGGTTAAATTACAAAGTATTTTACATTACTTTCTTTAAGATATGTTACCAAAAATTGTTGAATATTTTTTTTTTTTATTACAAAAATATAACAATTTGATTTTATTAAAATAATATTCGTTCACACATCATTATCGATACCACAAAATACATTTTTTTTAAAAGATGATCAAATACCACTTTTCCAGACAATTTTGCATAACTCAACCAAGCATATACTTTTATGTACCCCATACACATTCACCAATACACAGTATCAAATTTCAAACTCGGTTTGACATTTCTTTTTTTTCTGCTCAATTTAAGCCATTATAACGTATATGGTTCAACGATGTCACCAATACCTCAACGTATACTACAACACAATACAAAATTGCTTGAAAATTGAAAGAAAGAAAGTCAGTGTGTAGTGTATTGAATTCTAACTTGGGGAGAGAGAGAGAGAGAGAGAGAGCTTTGGTATATAATACAAAAGAGAAGAAAAAAAGAGAAAAGAAAGAGAAGGTAACGTAGTGATCAGTATCTTGAAAGTTGCGACTCCACCCTATCCTTTTCCTAAACCCTTCTTTAACAGTAGTCCTTTGTAATACCGGCTTTTACAAGTATGAGCGTCTGTGTCTGGAAACTGATAGACGAGATGGTTAAGGGATTATGTACCGTTTCAAAGACAAATTTCTCTTAGCCAAGAATGTGTTTAAGGTAAGTTTGTTGATATGATTGTAGGACTGATATTAATCGTTTTGTAGTTTGTATTAGTTTTAGGTAAGTAGTTAGATATATTTATTGATAATTGTCTGTTAATGATATAAGTTGTCTTTAAAAAAAGGTTAAAAGTAATATTTAGTTTTTGAAAGAGAACTAAAATAAAATTTATCTCTGAAAGTCGCTTGTTATACATTTATTCTTCTTATTTACTCATAAGTTTTTGATGTTTATAAAAGTAGGATCAATTTTTTTTTTCTATTTAATTTTTCTTGAGACGTCTTATTATATATTTATCCTGAGGTTCAAAAAAGAAAAAAAAAGTAGAGTGAACAGTTAACTTCTTAAATTTAAAAGTTATATAGACGCTAAACTAACGTACAGAAAAGTAGTCTTTAAAGAAAAAAGCCTTTGCTTCTTGCTTGACATTTTATTAAAATTAATTTAAAGTAAATAGAAATGGAATTTAAATAAAAGAAATATTTAATCTAAAAAAATTTTATCTGAAATATATATTAAATTTTTTCCATTTTCATAAGTACGTATTGTCTTTGATCAAAAATTAAATTACTTTCACAAAGTTAAATTTTATTAAAACTTATTTTATATTATCTTGTGACTTTTGAATTTACCATGTCATGTTACTAAAAGCTGTAACCACTTTTCAAGGAAAATAATATTTTATATTATAAAATATAAAATTTTTATGTAAATTATTTTTCTTTAATAAAAAAAACTTAAATTTATCAATAAAAAAATATATAATTAACAAAATTTTTAATTAATCATTAGGTAAATTACTTAGATTCTACAAATAATAGCATCCTAAAATCAAAAATAAAACCCATTATTTCAAATTTCGTCAAAAGATTATCGGTTACAGTATAATCTTCACAAGATTTATATACAACGCATTTGCGTCAAAATATCACTTGTGATCCTTATCTCTCGATACGTCTATATACTCCCAGTCATTTTCATCGATCATGACTACATGAAACCACAGCACTTAATCTCATAAAATTGTCGCAAAACCGATAGTGTCAGGGATGTAACTGTTTATAATAAATCTAAGATTTGCGATCCAAACCTATTTATAACAAAGCTTTAATTCTGCCATTTAACTGTTGGTAGTTTACTAAAATCTCTAAATCCACAAAATTTAAATCATGGATTAATCATAATATCACATTTTGATACAACCAGTTCATATCGAATATAATCCTAAATTTCATCATCGTAGAAAATTAACCTTACCATATACGCGATGTCTGTGACGTTAGAAATTCATCACACTAATTAAACAAGCAAAATAGTGTCTGACTGTGATAGGGGGATGATATGTATATCTGTAACACAGATGAAATCGTTAAAACGAACAGCAGTGGAAATCCAACAACGCCATATCAGTGGGAATCTAACTGAGAGAGACCCTAAAGCTCATCTCCTATACAGAGCTTTGTTTTGAGGCTGAGAGAAACAAGCAGCTCAACGTCCACGCGTCGGAGAGCTTTATGAGCTACGAGGGCCAAAGACAGGTATATACAGTAACAAACTCGGAAAATGGGTGCTATTACGTGTTGGTGCTTACAATAAGGGAAAGAGAGAGATGGACGATTTATTCCTGGGACTAAATAAGTTCGTCTCACTGCTAAGCGGATCAAGGATTTGTCTGTCTAGTGATGACAATCGAAGAATAAAATTGTGAGCTTGCGATAGTAAGTAGAAAAAGAAAATAATGATTAAGAGGTAGGATGAAGAAATTGTGGATACTAATTCTGATTATAGTGAGAGGTGTGTTATCGTTATATTATGATTATTGGGATTTGCTTCGATAAAGGTTCAGAGATTAATTTTGGTGTATTAAGATTTGATAATCGTGTGAGTGATGATTATTGTACAAGTCTTAAAAGTGTAAGATTGATTGAATATTATTATTTTTTTTTAATAACAGAACGGTTTTTGGTTTATAAATGTTCTTGGTTATTTAAATATTATATAAATGATAAGTTTACAGTTTTTATATTTAAATTTATCTAAAGATTAATCTCGTTAGCAAATGAGCAATATTTTACTTGAAATTTATCAACGTAGTTGATGTGTTTTTACTGGTAGTTAGACTTATACTTATTCTTCGATACATAGTTAAGCTTTATCCCTTAAACATAAGCAGTAACTATGTTTCATTTTAATGGTATCCAAGTAATTTTAAAATAAATAATAAACAACACAAACGTACACACACTTAAGCTTCCAATGCAATGTGATTTATAAATTTTCTATTAACTTGAATGAAAATTATTCGCTGACCAGTGTATCTAGTAATTTGTAATTTTTTTTTTGTTTTTAAAACTTTGAATTATTAAAATCACCTTAGAAACAAGACAGAAACAAAACGTTGCATTTTGATTGGATAAAAGATCAGAAGTAGAAGAGACTCAAGAGACAATTCTAAGAAATTGTATTTTCTTGGAATCTCAGTATGTTAGAGCATCAGCTGAGATTTTGAATACAATTTGAATTGTTGCGCAATATACTCAAAAATTAAATGAATTAAAATAAATTATTTTATTTTTAGAAAAGTATAATTTTTTTTTTCGTGTTTTTGTTATTAATCGAAACATTTTGATTCGTGAAAAATCGCAAGACATTTTTCGTAATGACATCAATAATAAATAAACCATTAGAAATTTGTTTGAAATCAGTTGGTATTTGGCCATACAGTTATCATTTTGTTGGGCCATTTTTGTTAATTTCAATTTTAGTAACATTATTACCTTTTCAATGTTGGGATGCATTCTTTTTAATTGACAATCCAATGCTATTAATGGATAGCTTAAGCGATATTTTTACAGAAATATTGATATTTATGAAATTAATTACCATGTGGTTAAACAAAAGGTTTGAAAACGTTATTTCATTTCTATAAAATTAATGTCTTGTGATTAATAAAGTCAGTTTAACAACTTTATATAGATCAAGCGAGTAAAAATGTTATTAAATTGCAAAACTCATAATATTTAATTATGTCAATTTTATAAGAAAATCATTAGTGTTTGCTTTACTAAAATTTTTTTATTTTTTTAAACAGAAAAATAGAAGATCTAATACGAGTAATGATTCGTAGCTGGAAAAAGGATGTTATACCAGAACAGTGGAAAATTTTAGCTTACTACTGTAAATTATTTTGTATTATAGACATGTCTAGTTATTTTATTGCAGCAGTACCTTATTATTATGATATGATGACCAACTATTTTGGTGAATCTACAAACAGAAATTTAATATTTAAATCAAGATATCCATTTAACTACACAAATTCTCCAATTAATGAAATAATCAATGTACTGCAAATCCTTCAAGGAGGTTTGATGGGTTGGGTCGACAGTTTAAGCAAATCTTTTTTAGTGACTTGTGTAAGATTTATTTTTAATTTACATTGTTTTATTTGAATGTTTGCATTAATTTTTATTTATCTTATCTTGATGTCATACAGGTATTGCATGTTGCTGCTCAAATTGTTTCATTAGAAAAACAAGTGGAAAAATATTCTATTATGTGTAAGGATGATGCCTACAAGACAAGCATAAAACTAGAAAATTTTAAACTCATAACAAATGAACATTTAAATATCATAATGTTTGTAAAAAAAATTAACGATGCTTATGGTTATGTATCGTTGTTTCAAATAGTTTTTGGTGGTTTAATTATCTGCGTAACGGGATTTGTCATTATTACGGTAAATTTAGAAGAAATTATAAACGAATAATATAACATATTTATTTATTAAAAATTTTATAGGCAGTAGAATCTGCAAATGTTATAGTTTTGGTTAAATTTATTATTTTTATTATCGTAATGCTTGGCCAATCTTTTACATTTTGCTTCGTAGGACAATATCTACAAAATAAAGTTAGTGAACAGATAAATAATTAAATAAATAATTAACTATTTTTTACTATTTTTTTTCCTCTAGGGAGAGACACTTACTGAAACAATGTACAATTGTTTTTGGTATAATACGCAGCCTCATGAGATGAAGATGATAATGTTTGTTATTTTAAATACACAGAAACCATTAATATTAAATGGTGGAAATTTATTTGAAGTTACATTAAAAACATTTGTCAAGGTACGATATAAAAACAGATTTTTTTTTCTCAATTATAAATATTAAATAAAATTGAGTACAAAATGGCTAATAAAAGGATATTTATTTACAGATTATAAAAACATCTTTTTCGTATTTATCAGTGTTGCGAGCTATGTATTCATAACAAATAATAATGATTCTATGTAGATTATTTATTTTTAAAGAATTTTATGATTATTAAAAAGTTGTAAGATAAACATTATAATTATATTCAATTATTTCATTAGAATTAGATTAACTCTTACTTCTAACAAAATAATATGTAATATTTTTTTATAAAACTATCTAATAGTTCTACATTATTTCTTATATTTTTTATTTTTAAACTTAAACTTTAGATGTTTGAACAAATTATTCATTTTGTTGTTAAAATACAAATAAACATTCTTTAATATATATTTACAAATTTGTAACATCTTTACTTTAACACCGTCAGCAACATACTATGCTTCAAATGCCTAAGCATTAAAATAATTTCTGTATAAATATATTATTAGAGTATAAACGTGTTCTTACGCTTTTACACATAACGAAACATCAATCTTTAACAGTTACACGAATCCCATTTACTGCTACCAGTAATTTTACATTTTTACAAATGAAACATCGCTGTAATGTAATATTAAAGTCACCCGGGAAACTCATGAACAACAAAACTTCGCAATTCTATTGGTCGTATTGTGTGAGTGAAGAGCTGAGCAAATGTACATTTGTATGGAACACGTCACCAGCGGATCGTTTAATCTCTGACTTAATAATAAAATTTGAATTAAAGAAAAAAAAATTAATTTATAAGATTTTTAGTAACTAATTAAACAATAAGTAATAAAAAATTATGAATTTATTAATTAATAGACCATTAGAAATTTGTTTGAAAATAGCTGGTATTTGGCCATACAGTTTTTACTATATTGGTCCTTTTATCTTGCTTTCTACTCTTATAACAACCCTGCCATTTCAATGCTGGAATGCATTAACTCTTATAGATAATCCGGTGCTCTTGATGGACAGTCTGAGCGACATTTTTGCTGAAATACTGATATTTTTTAAGCTTGCTGTTATGTGGATAAGCAGAAGGTTTGAAAATATTTTCTAAAATCGCATACTGTCTTAATTATTATTCTGATTTAAATAAATAAATTTTTTTTATTGCATGAAAATAATTTGTTTTTTTTTATTAAATATTTTTGTTAAAAATAGTAATATAAACGAACTTATACGTGACATTATTGACGACTGGGATCGAAAAGTATTACCAACTAAATGGAAAACACTTGCTCGCTACTGTAGTATGTTTTGTAAAATGGACATTGCTGTATATATCAGCGCCGCATTGTTTTATTATCCTGAAATAATATCAAGATACATAAATAAACCAGCATCAGAAAGATCAATGCTATTTCAATCCCAATATCCTTTTGATTACAAAAGTTCTCCAATTTACGAATTGATCAATTTAATGCAAGTCTGTCAAGCTATTTTAATGATGTCGATGGATAGTTTGAGTAAAACACTATTAGTTGCTTTTGTAAGACTTATTTATTTATTTACCATTTTATTTTATTCTATTTCATAAAAATTTCTAATATTTTTATACTACTAATCTTTCAACAGGTTTTACACTTAGGTGCACGCATTCATTTATTAGAAGGTCTAATAAAAAAATTTTCTGATAATTGTGTCCGATTACAAGGCAATAACAATGATAAACATCCAGAAATTTTAAAACTTATGATTAAAGAACATTTACATATACTAACACTTGTTCAAAGAATCGATTCGGCTTACAGTTATATATCTTTATATCAAATTGTGTTTAGTAATATAATAATATGCGTAACTGGATTTGTTATAGTTACAGTGAGTTTATAGTAATTTATCAAAAATGATATCTATAAATTAGAAAATAAACTATTTTGTCTATTTTACAGGCAATGGAATCAGCTGATATGATATTATTGATAAAATTTATTCTTTTTATCATAGCGATGCTTTCACAGTCGTTTACTTTTTGTGTAGCAGGACAATATCTAAGAAATAAGGTAATAGTATTTGATAAAACAATTGTTATATTTTATAACTTATTTTTAATTCTTTTAGGGTGAAATAATTTTACAAGTGATATGCGATAGCTTTTGGTACTACAGTAAACCTAAAGATATTAAAGCAGTAATGTTCATGTTATCTAATGCACAAAAACCTTTGACATTGAGTGGTGGTCAATTATTTAAATTGTCAATTAATACTTTTCTTCAGGTAATTTTTTCTTTTAATAAATTATTCTTTTAATTATTTAATTCTTACTTATTATATCTTCTAAACGTTTAATTTTTAGATTATAAAAAGTTCTTTTTCATATTTATCAGTACTTCGAGCAATGTACACATAGTGACAGGATCAAGCGTTTACAATTATGTGAATCGCTGATGCGTGTAATCAATAAGTAATTGAAGTGTAAAATTACGAATTTAATAATATATCAAAGAAAAGCACATGGTTAAAAAATATTGTTTAATTAGATACTAAATTTATTAGAAAGAGATTTTCAATAAATTAGTTTTAAAAGCAATATTGTTATTTTGTTATAATACAAAATAAGAACGTTATACACACTAAAAATGTTATCTCAATACTTAAATATAAGTTTATTACTTTAATAAACTTGACTTATCAAATCTACAGACTAAATTTGAAAGAATTTTGTCTAAAAGTTTTTCTCTTTAATAGTCAATTATCGTAGAAGCGAAAGTAAAAGTTTGTAAAAAGAGCTAACAACTTGCCTTCAATTTTTGTATGGATTCTCATCTTAAAAGGATAAATTTATAAATCTTATGGTCACCCATAAAATAAGGATATTAAGCAACTAAAAAATTATCATTTTATCATTAATTTTTTGTTTAATTTAATTTAATTCAATTGTAACCTCGACCCTTTTCAAATACAATAATTTATTCGGTAAAGCGACGATTACCTACTGGCAATTACGATTATATCTAAAAGTATAGTCAGATAATAAAATATCAAATCAATGTTAATTATATTAACAACAAAAAATGTTAATAAAAAGTGTTCATATCAATATCACACATTTTTTAGTACCAATTAAAAGTACATTTCAATTAAATATTTAATTGAAGTTATTGTAATTGTCTTCATTAACATTCACAGACAAATTAACAAAGGTGTAATGTTTCAATTTTTTGTCATTTTTTTGTCACCATTAAGGCTTGAAAACAATGTAATAATAAATCTTTATGAGTTTTATAACGTGTATTAGAGCTTTAGATTAAAGCGTGAAAAAATGAATATTATTTTATTATTTATTGAGATAAGAGTACGAGGATCAAAAATCAATAAAATGTGTGGATAACTAAATAAATATTGTCAGTACAGAGATAGAATTCATTGAGGCAAATTCATGTAAAAGTTTATTTATAAAACTATGAAATTTTTTCACTCAATAAAAAGTATTAATAAAAGAAGTCAAGAAAGACAATTGAGAAAATTTGAAGAAATTTTTAGTACTCGATTTATTAAATATGGTTTAGTGATGATTGGAGCCTGGCCTGGTTTTACAACTACTATTTTTTATTTTATTGCTATAGGCCTTGCTGTAATAGCTCTCATCTTTCAAATCTGGAATTTTGTCTTAGCATTTCGTGATTTGGATCAATTATTACAAAGTATTGATACACTTGTTTCTATTATATCAAGCCTTATGAGACTTGGATGTTTTCAGATTAAACACAAGTTAGTATTTTAAAATCTCAATTTTATTTTAATATTATTTGGTACAAGCATATTTATGTAATTTGCAATAATTGCAATAAATATTTAATTATTTCAAATTTACTTAATTAGAAGTATAAAATATGCAATCAAAGATATATTTGATCTTTGGATAAGTAATAAAGAAGCTGTTGAGCATAGACAAATGATTCAAAATTCAAGATCAGCTGATAAAATTATAAAAATTATTGTCATGGTTTATACTTCATTAACTACAACTTATGTATTATTATCATTAACATCTTACTGTTTTGGACCAGTGAATGACAGAAAATTTATACTGGAGTCATATTTTCCATTTGATGATGCTAAAAAATTACCAATATTTGAAGGGATATTTTTATTTCATTTTTTTGTGTCATACGTTTGTTCTTGTTGTCACTCACTTATAGACGCAACACTTATTACATTTGTAATTAAGATTCAAATTTAAAAATATTTATATAATTTTTCAAAGAATTATTTAAATGTTTTAATAAATAAAGTGACATTAAAAACACATAATTATTATTAATTCATTTGTTTAAGATTTTTCATGCAAGAACAAAGATTTTCATGGTAAGACAAGAAATATTAAAATTCTCAAAAATCTGTCAAAACAATTGCAAAAAAAGAATATCAACTAAAGCAGCAAAAATTCTTATTAAAAAACATGTAAATTACATCAAATTTACTGAACATTTGGAAAATATTTATTCTTTAGTCGCCTTAAGTTTGATGACAACTGCAACAATACTTAATGTTGGTGTTGGATACATTTGTATTTATGTAAGAATCAATTTATATTATCTTCTAAGTCTTTTATTAAAACTATGTAATAAATGTCACATAATTATTTAGTTACTAGAATCAAAAGAAAATTATGCAAGAGTTTTGCAATGTGCATTTTTTATTTGTGCTGCATTTATTGGTCAAAGTGTTTATTGCATCACTGGAGAACATTTGACATCCCAAGTTTGTACATGAATTAATTCTTATAGCTATTATGTCATGAAATTATTAATTTGTAATTCATTAATTTTAGAGCGAGTTAATTTTAAAGGAATTAAGTGAATGTCCTTGGTATAATTTTCACTACAAAGATATGCGAATCATACTACTTATGATTATGAAAGCTCAAAAACCAGTAGCTATTTCTATGGGAAAATTTGCCAATCTTTCACTTTTATTTTTTTCTGCGGTAATATTAAAATTTAAAATTGAACTATCAAATTGTATATAAAATTGAAATATCCAATTTGCATAATAATTTTATTTGTTCATTAGATACTTAAATCATCATATTCTTATTTATCATTGCTGAGAGCTATCCACAAGAAAACTTAAATTACAGAAGCCTGTCATAGATAATAAAGCTAAGATAACATTGATTTTATTTTAACATGGTGCCGAATGTAGTTGAATTTTACCCAGAAAAGCTAAGAGATTGTTGCTGGTTTGTTTATTGATAAATACAAATTTAAATAATCATAAATGTACTTTTTTGTATTTATTTTTAGACTGTGATAATAAATATTTATTTAATATTGTAACTGGAACCACTATTTTATTACTTTATTCATAAAATTCTTAAACAATACAATCATAAAATGTTTTTATGCTAAACTATAATATAGTTCATAAAAAAATGTTTGTAGCATAGGTACATAAATGTCAAATAAAAATTTGCATTGCAGCTTTAGGTAGTAGACTACTAAGCTGATGCGACTTGCCTGGGGGCTGTTGGATTTTCTGCAACGCCATAACCCAGAATATTTCAAATGCTGTGATCTGGGTTACTTTTTTTTATGGTGTAAATAGAGCTTGTTGTATAGCTAAGATGATTCACAATGCAGATGTAATAAAATGGATATCGAATATGGTTACTTTTTCTATATTTTATTTCTAAAATCCCAAAGCTTTTTTATTTTATTTTGAAGTAAAGCTTAATTCTGTATTTATTCAAATATTTTGATGTCATTTTACGAATATACCAAAAAAAATTTTAATATTATTGATTCATTTATTATTTGTATAAAATTTTCAATTTAATTTGTGTTTTTTGTTTAATAGCCATAAAATTATTTTATCAATTGCACAACTTGTTGTTAGTGAAGTTTGTGTTCAATTAATTAGAAGATATTTTGCACAATCTTATATCAAAACTATATTGGAATGAATTTAAAATAATAAAAGAATAATATAATAAAAGAAACTAATTTTAAAATTACTTTGCTATCTTTTATCAAGATCTTTCTTTTGTTTATTTGAACTTGTTCCCATTGAAATCTCAATAATAAAGTACGCTTATAACTCAAAACTCGACAAATTACTGAAAGAGGCATCTTGATTTAAAGATCTGTAATACAAGCATTTGAGAATTAAAAGGCTAGCCAGCATGTGTCCAAGAACCAAACCTACTCAATACATCAAGAGGGTGAGTAAGAAAAAATGATGCTCTACTGCACTTCTAAAAAATAAAATAAGAAAGTATAAACAATTTTTTTATTTTATTTTGTATGCACTTAAATCCAAGCATAAATTTTTTCATAAAAATATTAACAATAAGTATTAACAATAATGCTCATAAAAACTTTAAATCAATAATAATTTACAGAAAACAGACAATATTCAATCTCTTATAGCTTATTGTCCAGAAAAAAAAGATAATTGTTCATAATAGCGACACGGGCACCCAATCGAGCAACAAGAAAGAATTACGTCCTTGAACCTGACTCTCTGGCGGCAGTCCAAATGAACTTTAACAACCCCTCTATTCGTTTTCAAGTGCGAGAGCGCAGACAGGCCTATTTCGTGACCAGTCGAAATCACTTCTTTCTCTTCGATAACCCCTCCAAAAGACGTCTGAGGGTCGATAGACGAACAACGATTTGATGCGCGCGCATGGCAATAAGGATACACAATCAAGTAATCGTTTTTATTTTTTTTTGTACTTGCTATTATTTGTTTTCCAGCTATTAATTTTGAAATTTGCGAATGAAAAATATACGGATAGATGAGTTTGAATAATGAAATCAAGTGTTCTTGAATATGAATGGTATTTTAATCTCAAGTGTGCGGAAATTTTATTTTAATTTTGTGGTATGATGCGAAAAAATTGTTCAAATGGTTGAATTTTATTTGAGAGGTTTTATGAATTCTTAATGCATTTGAAAATGAAAATTACTTTGTTTTCAAGAGTTACTTATTAATTTTGAAAAGAATGACTGTTGCAATTGTTTATTATTTGAAAGCTTTCTTCATTTTTGTCTGTATTTTCATATCTCATTATTCCATTCTCTTGTTACCTTTAAAAAGAAACCATCTTTCGCATACGTTGTTAAAATAATAGTACAACCAGAATTGGATGAAAATTGAGAAAAGCGCAGTGAATTAATCTTATGTTTCAATTAAGATTTAATGAAAGCTTTGCAGCTTTTTTCGTGATTCGTTTAACACTGTTTGTTTCCGTTATTTTCAAATAAATTGGAGTAGAGGAACTATATTTTTGTTCTTTGAATTTATTCTTTAGGAGTTAAACATACGTGGCTTTAATGAACGAAAACAATTTTACTTAAATTAGTGAGTGTTTTAGTTAATTTTAGACTGTCATTTGGGTTATATGTGTAAAATTTTATGGGAAAAATAACTAATTAGAAAAAATCACTATACTCTAGTTTAAAAAAAAACTTATTACTGAAAAAAAGTACTGTAATATACAGTCAATTTTAAAATAAGTAAGCAGTCATTTATTTGCAACCTAATAAACACATAATTAAATATTTTAATCTAAAATTTTGTGAACAACTGCTAATTAAATAGTAAAAATGTTCAAATAATATGAAGAATATTTACCTTAAAATAATATGTTTACTTGGTAAAAATTACAGTGATTCTATTTTTTTACTCAAATCTTTCTAAAAAGAACAATTCAAACAAACATTACAAATCTAACAGATGTTATTACAAGATTCACAAGTTCTTTACGAAATCATTCTCATCTTGCCCAAACTTTAAATCTTTGACTTCTCGATCCTAAAGCTCAACCAGACCGTTCGACAGTTTCTTTGTAAATTTGCTCAGAGCAAACAGACATCCAAGATAGACATTATGAGGGGTGCGAATTTTTTGTTCTCCTTACTGTTACTCATGTTACTCAAGTATAAAATCTTCAAAAGTTTGGCCAACGATTATAAGTGTAAAGAGCTTTTAACTGGCAGTCCAAGATTTTAAATGGCAAAAGAAGAAGATGTAAGAGTGATAGACATCTAACGATGAAGGAAAATGAAGAGAAGAACTTTAACATTAAGAGAAAACTACTTATCTTTTATAAGTATACTTTTAAGTTGAAAAGTTAAGAAAATGTGTAATTAGATATTTTTCTAATTAGTTATTTTCAACTATCGAGTTTGTTTGTTATCGATATGCATATTTTACTTCATAATTAAAGTATATTTAAGCTAATTTACAATGCAACAATGCTAGTATGTCGTCGCAAACTTAGTAACTAGTCCATTGTTCAACTTGCAGAAAACAGCTTATAAAAGCTTTGCATTCAAAAAGCAAATATTATTACAAAATAATGGAAACAAATAAATTTAAATAACAAATTAGTTTATAATAAAGTATTCTAATAGTGTAAACACTATAATTTAAAGGTTAAATCAAATTACTACCAACATCAATTGGAAAAAATTACTATCTCGATCAAGCGAGTAACGTAAAAGAATTGCGGTACATTAATTATGCGGAGACGTGCTAAATTAGCATAGAAATCCAATAAAATTTGGAGTCAGAGATTTTCTACCTTTTTTCCGTTTTATTCGAATAAAAAGTGATTAAATTATCTGTTTGGATCTACTCTACTGTAGAATTGTGATTGATACTTTATTGTAAAGAAAACTAGTTATTTAACGACTCTTAACAAGTATAATTATAATTATATTTTTTTGTTTAATGTAATTGCAAATCAGTCAAACTTTTGCAGTATTTTAAGGTTACTAAAGAATAACAAACTTGAATTAAATATTTAAAAATGTAAAAAGCACAAGAATAAGCATAAAACAAGTTAAAACGCTATTTAAATATGATTACGTAAAAATAAGTAGTATAGGTACGCGCTATAGTCAGACATGCGTTTCATTAATATTTAATTTCTAAATGTGTTGTAATAAAGTGTTATCTGATTAAAATTTTAAACAAATATCTAAATTATTTTTATTTTTTTTTATATATTTACAATATTAATCTAAAATCAGCCAAATGAAAAACAGCTTGGTCAATATAAAAAATTATTTTATTAAAAAAAAATTGTATAATTCTTATTATTTAAATTTTTAAAAGATTTCACTACATAGATTGCAAGTCATTTTTAAATAAATAATAAAAATTTCCGAATAAAGAAAAAATGTTCAATTGTCTGGAAAAAAATGCTATCATAAGTAGCGATATCTTATTTAGAACTAATTAAAATGTTTAAATAATAAAATTACCTTGGATACGAAAGGATAGCAAAACGCTGCATTTTTATTGGTCGTATATTTAAACCTATAAGAGACTAGAGACAATTCTAAGAAGTTATACTTTTTTAAATCACAGTTTATTAAAATAGTCCATGATATTGAGACAGGAAATTATTTTAAAGTATTTGTTAGTATAAAATTTTAAAATTTTATTATGGCAACTTTATTAAATAAACCATTAGAAATTAGTTTAAAATTAGCTGGCTTTTGGCCATTTAAATTCGATTTTGTAGGACCGTTTATTCTGTTCTCAGCTGCATTGACAATGATACCTTGTCAATGCTGGGGTGCCATGTATTTAATTGATGATCCTCTAATAATGATGCAAAGCTTCAGCGATATTTCTACTGAAATTTTGATAGTTTTCAAATATTTGTTTATGTGGATGAACAAAAGGTTTGGATATATATATTATTTGTAATATTTCTACCACAGTTGCACATCAATAAACATTCTTTTATCTAGTAAATAATTAATTGACTTAATGCACAATCAATTATGTTTGGATCTGTAAATTTTGTTAGTAAACTATATTTTTTAAACAGAGAAATAAAAAACATAATACGAATAATGATTCAAAGTTGGCAAAAAGACGATATACCAGACAAATTGAAAGTTTTAGCCCGATACTGTAGGATATTTTGCATCGTAGATATCTCATTTTACGTAAGTGTAGTATTGCCATATTATGCTGAA
Organism: Leptomastidea abnormis; assembly: GCA_030522805.1. Taxonomy (NCBI): domain Eukaryota; kingdom Metazoa; phylum Arthropoda; class Insecta; order Hymenoptera; family Encyrtidae; genus Leptomastidea; species Leptomastidea abnormis. The sequence continues at coordinate 47,483 of JAPYZE010000045.1, forward strand.
TTTACGACAAAATATATGAATTCATCTGCAAACGAAGTCTTGTTATTGGGTGGACATTATCCATATAACTACACAAACTCCCCGTATTACGAAATAACCAGTGCAGCGCAATTGTTTCAAGGAGCTTCTACAGGTGTGGCTGATAGTTTGAGTAAAACATTTTTAGTCGCTTGTGTAAGTCCTTGATATTATTTGTTTTTTTTATTATTTAAATATCTGCATGAACTTTTATAACTTTTTTTCTGATCGTCACACAGGTATTGCAAGTTGCTGCTCAAATTATTCTATTAGAAGATCAAGTAGAAAAATATTCCGTTATATCTAGCGATGATGATAAAACAAGCGTAAAAAATTTGAAACTTATAATAAAAGAACATTTAAAAATTATCAATTTTGTTGAAAAAATTAATATTGTTTATCGTTATGCATCACTTTTTCAAATTATTTTTGCTGGCTTAAGTATTTGCGTCACTGGATTTGCCATTATAACGGTAAATATGTTAAAACAAATTATTTTTAAGGAAATACAATAATTTAAATTTAAAAATTTTATAGGCTCTTGAATCTGCAAATATTTTACTCTTGGTAAAATCGATTGTTTACATAATATTATTGCTCACTCAGTCTTTTACCTTTTGTTATGTTGGACAGTATCTACGAGACAAGGTTAATTTAAAATATAAATTAAAACATCAATCACTTTAGATAAATTTTTGTTTTTCAGGGAGAGTCACTTATTCACACTATATACAATACATTCTGGTATGACAAACAACCCTATGAAATAAAGATGGTAATGTTCGTACTTTTTAAAGCGCAAAAACCATTAATATTACATGGTGGAAATGTATTGGAACTTACATTGGGTTCTTTTCTACAGGTAAAGTTTTTAAAAGTTATATATTTTTTTTTAATGAAAAAGAAAGTTAAAGTTAAATATTTTTTTAATAGATTTTAAAAACAGCATATTCGTATTTATCACTTCTCCAAGTTATGTACTCTAAATAAAAATGTTATATCAATTTATTTAAAATTATTTAAGCACGCAATTATTTTTGCTGCAAATTATAATGGTTATTATTGATATTGGAATTTGAATTGTACCTAGTAAATATATGTTAGTTAATATGACTTGAAAAAAAATTAAATTTTCTTAAGAGTTACACAGTTACAGTTAGAAACAAAATGTATATTTGAATTTATTCCTCAATTTATTAGGACATTCACAAGAGTTAAAAAATTCATAAATAAAATTTAAAATATTAATATTTAACTATAACAATCTTTAACCTTGGATTAATCATTGTCAGTAACTAAATTTTAACTAGATACCAGCACAAGTTTTACAGGCAATTTTCAAATAAATAATACATAGCCTAAACGCGCCCATGTCTAGGCTTTCCAAGATTAAAATACATTTTCAACTATCTAGAAAAAATTACTAGTATAAGTAGCAATTTCTTATTTAGTAGTTTTTAAAACGTTGAAATATTAAAATTACCTTGGAGACAAGAGTATAACAAAACCTTGCATTTTTATTGGCCGTACATTTAAAGCTATAAAAGACTAGAGACAATTCTGAGAAGCTATATTGTTTTCAAATCATATTCCGTCAAATTTTATAGGCATTTAAAATTGCAGATAATAAACTCTTAGTAAAATCTATTTTTCTTTATATTTGCAATGCTTTTTCAATTTTTTACCTTTTGCTTTGTTAGACAGTATCTACAAGATAAGGTTTATTTAAAATATAAATAAAAAATCAACCACTTTGGATAAACCTTTGTTTTCTAGGGAGAGTCACTTATTCACAAAATTAACAATACTTTATGGTATCAGAAATAGCCTTTTAAATAAAGATATTAATGTTTGTTCTGTTTAAAACGCAAAAACTATTAATATTAAACGGTGAAAATTTATTCCGACTAACACTGGATTTTGTTTTTAAGGTAAAGTTTGTGAAAATAAAATTTTTTTTAATTACAAAATTAAATATTAATATTTTTGAAAATAGATTTTAAAAACTTTGTTTTTGATCTGTGTACGCAGAATAAACGTGCCGTGGATAAGTGTTTTTACTTTATTTATCTATTTTAAACTTAGCGTACAACTGTTATCATTGTAATTGTAATTGCTTTATTTCAGTATTAAAAATTAAATTGTAGTAAAATTAAAATTGCTATTATTATTTGAAAATTAATTAAAATTTTTTTAATTATTGTATAGTTACTGACAATAACCACTTGAACTTTGTTACCCACTTGTAACAAATAAATTTTATTTTTTTCTCATGCAACATACAAATGTCTCAGCATATCGACGCACGCACAATCATTTAATGCAATACAATGTCTTTCTAAATAAATTAAGTGACGCAATTGTAGTATAATTTCATTGCAAGAAATCATTCATTATCCATTGAATAAATAATTGGTTAGCAAAGAAAAAATACGAATGTTGGAAATGCATCCTATGTTGGATGAGTAATAATTATTACCTGAATAATAATAAAAAATTAATCACCTTAGTAACCAATACAAAACAGTGTTTGCGAAATTGTATTGGTCGGGTCAATATAAAAAAAAATCTTTGCAAGGTAAAGTCTCGAATATTATCAGTTTTTTCTCAATATTGAATATTTGTTAGATAAGAATTTAGTAATACTTTTTAAAAGTTGTTTACAGGTGTTTCAGTAAAAACTCTTAAATTAAATTTTTATTCGATTCACAAAATAATTAGACCTTTAAGTGTCTTGGTTCAAGTTAAAAATGAAAATTCCTATTATTGGAATACCATTAGAATATACCTTAAAAATATCTGGACTATGGCCAGATTATTCTAGTATTGTTGGACCTGTAATAATAGTGTCAACTCTAGTACTCACAGTACCGTTTCAATTTTGGGATGCCATCAGATTATTCCATAATCCAGTTATGTTTATGGACATCATGTCTGACATCATGACAGAACTTCTTCTTTTTATGAAACTTTTCATAATGTGGTTTAACAAAAGGTACCAAGCAATATTTCAACTCAGTTTACTTATGTCCATGTCTTATAATTCAGAAAATTTTTCTTCTTCTGATAGTTACATCAAGGACTTGTTACGAGAAATGGCATACGACTACAATAAAAAGGAAGTAATAGAAAATTGGTTGGACTCCGAATACAATGCACGTCGTTTTTGTAAATTCGTCTATTCGATGTACTGTGGTGGTGTTTTGATGTATCAAATGCAATTCATCATGGCATACATTGAACTTCCTACGGAAAATAGAGAAATGATTCTTAAATCTTACTATCCGTTCAACTACAAAAATTCACCAACTTTTGAAATCATGAATTTAATTCAGTCTATCCAAGGAATCACAATCACTAGCGTTCAGGCACTATCAGAATGCCTAATTGTAGTTTTTGTAATATTAACCGATTACTTTGCTGGTATTTTACTGTAAGTAAAGAATATTAAATAATTTCTTTATCCTGTCTTTATTCTTAGGTGTTACATGCATGTGGTCACATAGATTTGCTAATTGATCAACTTCAAAATTTATCTGTAAATTCTGCTGGAAAGAAAAGTATTCCAATGGTTGGTCTAATTAAAAGACACTTAAAAGTATTAAGTTTTGTCGATAAAATTGAATCAACTTATACTTATGTATCTCTTGCTCAAGTTATCTTAAGTACAATTTCCATGTGCGTGGTTGGATTTGTTATTGTAACAGTAAGTTCTTTGTGTGATAACTCCTTAAGTCTGCATCTATAAAATATTTATAAAAATATATTATTTTATTAGATGACATCATTTAAAGACATGGTTATACTGATGAAATTTGTTATGTTATACGTAACACTATTATGGCAAGTTTTTTCTTTCTGCTTTGCTGGTCAACATCTTATTAATAAGGTAATTGTTTCAGTTCATCCTCTGTTTTCATTTCGACATATTGCATTAAATGATAAAAAATTTTCTTACAGAGCGAAATGATAACAAAGCACACGTATGATACTCTTTGGTATGATGCTGAATTGAAAGAAATGAAGGCTATTTTATTTATTTTACATAGAACACAATTTCCATTAACATTAAGTGCAGGAAAATTTCTTACTTTGTCTAGTCAAAGTTACACAATGGTAAGTAATTATATTTTTAAAAAAGATGATTAAGTTGAGCATAAGTATCTTTTTTCAGATAATAAAAACTTCATATTCTTATTTATCAGTACTCAGAACTAGTTATGTATATTAGTAAAACAAAATTGATAAAATAAAGCAAGTTCAAGTGTAATTAAAAAAATTTGAGTTAAGATTTTTTTGTTGGCTTTTTATCCGCTCAAAACAGATCAAAATTTTCGTTAATTACAAAATAATATCTTTACTCAGCTTATTATTATTTGATACAGTCAGTTGAGTATATCAATGACATGAGCATTCATAAATTTGTATAAGGGTTTCTTATTTTTAATTAAAGAAAAAGATTTAATTGTATCGACCTCTATCATTTCTACAAGCTATGTTCGCTAATCAAATACGTGAGAGTCATAGATGAACATTTAATTACCCTATTTACTTATTTTAAATTTATAAGAAGACACTTATTTTAAAAGTTTTCTTTAATCAAGTAATTTAAAATTAAGTTGCAGTATACGAAAAAAAATGGAAAAAGCTGCAGCTCCCCATAAGTAATGTGATAGTTTATTTGTCCCATCCGTGTAAGCTACTTTTACAACGATTTGTCATCATTTTTTGCTTACCAAAACATAATGCAACGTATAGTTTCCATTTCTTGGAGTATATTTTGTTATTGCAATAATAGATTTATTATTATTAAATAAATAAATATTGCCATTAATAGACATACCTTTAGGCTCCAGATAATTTTCAAATAAACAATTAACAGCTTAAACAAGCTTATTTCTATTCAAACACAGCATAAGTTTTATTTCGTCTAAAAAAATTTTTTTATAGGCTAGTATAAGTAGCTAAAAGTTAATGTTTAAATATTAAAAATTACCTTAGAAACAACAGGGTAATATTACAATGCATGTTTATTGGTTGTTCATTGTATGCTTATAAGTGAATTAATGCAATTCTGAGCAGTTTTATTTTCTTAAAATTGTTCTACATTGAAACAATAATTTTAATAATGTCAATATTAATAAATAAACCAATGTATCTTCAAAGGCAATTAAAATTTATTTGAAAGTAGTCACTGTCGTTGATTATTTTTTAAATTTGTTATTTAATAATTAAAAATAACTTTTTTTTGTTGCAAATAAATGTAATTGCATAAGGACACAATAGATTAAAAAAAATGAATTATTAGAAAACTATTAATTCCGAATCAAAGATTATTTATCAAAAATGTTGTTTCTGATGAAAGGAAACATTACGGTAAAATTTTACATGATATCTACATATTAACTACAGCAGTAACTAGCTTTTGCAACTAAATTCCAGTACAGACGTTTCAGGTACTTTTTAAATAAATAATAAATATGCTAAGCGCACTCGCATCTAGACTTTTAGAACATAGCATAAGTTATAATGTTTCTGGAAAAAAATCTTTGCTAGTTAGTATAACAAACGATTTTTTATTTTAAAACATAGCATAAGTTATATAAGATTTCTGGGAAACAATTTTTGCTGGTTATCATAACACGCAATTTCTTATTTAATAATTTTTAAAATGTTCAAATATTAAAATTACCTTGGAGACAAGGGGGACAACAAAAGGATGAATTTTTATTGGTCACGAATTCAAAGACTTCTAGAACAGTCTAATAAGACAGCTCTAAGTAGTTGTACTTATTTTTAATTTTAGTAAATCAAAACTTGTTGAAACTGGGAATTGTACATATGTTTTTGACAATCTAAAATTTTGAAATCATAAAAAAATTTAAAAAAAATTCATTATGACAGCATTGTTAAATAAACCATTAGAAATTTGTCTAAAATTACTTGGTTTTTGGTCATTTAAATTTGATTTTGTAGGGCCGTTTATTATGTTGTCAATTATGATTACATTAATACCTTTTGAATGCTGGGATGCCATGTATTTAATTGATGATCCCATATCACTAATGGATAGTTCAGTCGATATTTCTAATATAACGTTAGTAGTTATAAAATATTTTTTTATGTGGGCAAACAAAAGGTATGGATATATTATTTTGCTATTTTTACTATCTTAATTGATTTTATTCCGTAAATAGTAAATTTATTTTTTTCCCTCTAGCCTAAAAATCGCAACTCGGAAATGATTTTTAGGCTCTCTGGGAATAAAATATCGTTCGACACTGGAGGAAAAGTCATTTTTTAGCGTTGAGGCATTTGTTCCCTCGTTTTGCTCGGGAAAAAAACCACCTCAGCGCTAAAAAAACTGACTTACCCACACGTTTCGGAATATACTATTAATTACAATAAATTATTTTATTAATCCATAAAATAATTTTTTGATACAGAGAAATAAAATATCTAATACAAGAAATGATTCAAAGCTGGCAAAAAGATGATATACCAGATCAATGGAAAGTTTTAGCTCGCTATTGTAAAATAATTTGCATCGTCGATATATCTACTTATATGTGTGCAGCAATTTCATATTACATTGATTTTATAACAAAATATATGGATTCATCTACAGAAAAAGATATGTTCTTACAATCGCGTTATCCTTTTAACTACACAAATTTTCCGAACTACGAATTAATCAATGCAATGCAAATTGTTCAAGGATGGCATGTAGGTGTCGCCGATAGCTTGAGTAAAACATTTTTAGTCGCTTGTGTAAGTCCTTGATTTCATTTGCTTTTTATCATTTAAATATTTGCATTAATTTTTATTACTTTTTTTTCTGATCATCGTGCAGGTTTTGCACGTTGCTGCTGAAATTATTTCATTAGAACATCAAATAGAAAAATATTCCGTGACACGTGACGATGCTGATGATAAAACAAGCGTAAAAAATTTAAAACTTCTAATACAAAATCACTTAAAAATTGTAGATTTTGTTGAAAAAATTAATATTGTTTATCGTTATGCAATGCTCTTTCAAATAGTTTTTGGTGGTTTAAATATTTGTGCCGTTGGATTTGCTATGTCAAGTGTAAATTTATTAAAATTAAAAAGAAAAAATATTCATTTGCAGATAATCAAACATATTCATTTATAAAAATTTTATAGGCATTTGGAACTGCAGATAATTTACTCTTGGTGAAATTCATTATTTTGATAATCACAATGCTTTCTCAGTCTTTTACCTTTTGCTTCGTTGGGCAATATCTTCAAGATAAGGTTGGTTTAAAAAAAAGATAGTAAATTGTTATTTATAAATTTTTTTATTTTTTTTTTTTCCTAGGGAGAGTCACTTATTCAAACCACGTACAATTGTCTGTGGTATAATAAAGAGTCTTACGAAATTAAGATGATAACGTATGTTATTTTTAACATGCAAAAACCATTAATATTAAATGGCGGTGGTTTATTTAAACTTACATTAGAAACTTATTTAAAGGTAGGGATCGTAAAAATGATTGATTTATTTTATTAAATAAACATTAAACCGATCTTTTCCTTACAGATTCTTAAAACAGCTTTTTCGTATCTATCACTTCTACGAGCTGTGTACGCTAATTAAAAATGTTATAGTTATGGATAAATATTAAATTACTATCCTGTTGGAACACACTGTTATGATTAAGTGTTTTATTTAAATTTAAAAATTAAGTTGTAGTAAAAATTAGATAATCATTGTAAATTGAAAAACAATTAAAATTTTTCAATTCCTGCAAAAGTATTCATATCAATTATATTTTTTATTGTTATTCAATAGTTACGTATATTCATTTTTTTTTCTAGCACGAAATATAAATCTCTTAGCACTATGACGCACAAATCATGACTGAAGCATTTCATTTGCGCTCTGTTAAAGCTAATGACGCAATTGTCATGTATTGTTATTCCAAGAAAAAAAAAACTTATTATCTATTGAACAAATGATCAGCTAGCAGAGGAAAAAATATATATCTTCGAAAGGTAGACAACGTAAGAGAAGTAATAATTATTACCTGAATCATAATAAAAAATTAAGATCACCTTGGATACTCATACAAAACAGTGTATACGAAATTTCATTGGTCAGGTCTACGTAAGAAACAAGGTCTCAGCTAGAAAAATTTCTTGGATAATATCAGTTCTTTCTCAGCACCATATATTTTCTGAACATTGTTTGATCATCATTTTGTTGAATCAATATCAAACACTAACATAGTATAGATTTGTTTTAATTTTACAAAATAACTAAGTTTTCACATTCTCAGTTAACGTAAAGTATGAAAATTCCCATTATTGACATACCGTTAGAATATACTTTAAAAATGTTAGGATTATGGCCAGATTATTTTTGTATTATTGGACCTATAATTGTAATGTCAACTCTAGTACTTACACTACCTTTTCAATTTTGGAATGCCATCAGATTATTCCATAATTCAGTTATGTTTACGGACATTATGTCTGACATCATGACAGAACTTCTTCTTTTTATGAAACTTTTCATAATGTGGTTCAACAAAAGGTACCGTAATTTTGTTTAACTTATATCTAAATTTTACAACTCAGAATATCATATTTCTGACGGCAGTTACATCAAAGACTTGTTGAGAGAAATAGCCAATGACTACAATGAAAAGATAGTAATAGAAAAATGGTCAGTTTTTGAACACAAGGCACGCTGTTTTTGTAAATTCGTCTATTTGATGTACTATGGTAGCGTTTTTATGTGTCAAATGCTATTCTTACTAGCTTACACATCCATTCCCGTAGAAAATAGAGTAATGCTTTTGAAAGCTTATTATCCATTTGATTACAAAAGTTCACCTACTTTTGAAATTATGAATTTAATTCAGTCTATCCAAGGAATCACCATCACTTGTGTGCAGGCGTTATCGGAATCCCTTATCGTGGTTTTTGTAATGTTGACTGATTAATTTTTTACAATTTACTTTGATTATGTATAGAAAATATTGCATAATATTCATCTTTATCTAAATTTATTATTAGGTTTTACATGCTTGTGGTCATATAGATTTATTGATTGATCAATTACAAAATTTTTCTGTGAATTACGCTGCGAAACAACATGTCTCGATAATTTTCATTATAAGAAGTCACTTGAAAGTGTTAAGTTTAGTCAGCAAAATTGAGTCAATTTACACTTACGTATCTCTTGCTCAAGTGATTTTGAGTACAATTTTTATGTACGTGGTTGGATTTGTAATTGTAAAGGTACTTTATTGTGCAATTATTACAATCTGATGACCCCTTATTGGTAAAGTATTTACAAATATGTAATTTTTACAGATGACATCATTTAAAGACATAGTTTCTATAATGAAATTAATTCTGTTGTACGTAACATTAATGTGGCAAATTTTTCCTTTCTGTTTTGCTGGTCAACATCTTATTAATAAGGTAATGGTTTCAATTTATCTTCTGTTGTCATTTCATCATATTGCATTGAATGATAAAGTTTTTTTACAGAGTGAAATGATTACAAATCATACCTATGATACTCTTTGGTATGATGCTGAATTGAAAGAAATGAAGGCTATTTTATTCATTTTACATAGTACGCAATTTTCATTGACGTTAAGTGCAGGAAAATTTCTCACTTTGTCTAATCAAACTTATACAGCGGTGAGTAATTAATTTTTAAGTAAAATAAGGCTAAAAGGTGCATAATAATCTGTTTTGCAGATCATAGAAACATCATTTTCTTACTTATCAGCATTGAGAACTAGTTTTATGCAATGAAATAAAATTTAGTAAAATATAGAAAATTTTAGTAAAATTATCATAATTTTAGTAGTAATTCGTTTTTAATAGAAGGAAAGCGATCTAATAGGATCAAAATAAACAAAGAATAAGATTTTGAGTAAAATTTCTTTTTGCATGACGTATCCTCAAGATATTAGCTGATGACGTGTCTTATCCGATCATTGACCCACGCAAAACCACGTAATCATACGAATATTATTACGATATACAAAAATATAACTACTACCATAGTAGCTATAATGTGATTAATAATAAATCATATCTTGGTCAGTAATTTACTGTAGAATAAGAGCCTACACGATATCTAGAATATAATTTATTTATTTAAACATTGTACGCACGAGAACAAAGGAATATATTCGTTGCACATAAATATAAAAATGACTGATTTCATATGCAAATTATAGACAAGTTTTTACGTAAATTCATCACAATATAATTCCCTGCACATTGTCCATCATTTACGATGAATCTCTGACGTGTACGATCACTGACCCTTGATCCTAAAAATATATAGTTTCTATGCAGATGGTATGGTACTTGCTTATAGTGCGTATTCATTGCACTCTATCATTATCTGAATGCTCAATGAGCTTTTATATAGTATGAACTATAAAGACTTACGTATTATCAATCTTATAGCATCTGGATTTATTATATAACAATTATATTATACTTCTACATCAATTTTACCAATATTTTTTTTTACTTTTTTTTTTAAATAATAGAAAATATTTATTATTTAGATTTATGTTGTAATTTTGAGAAGAAATAAGTTATTTCATATAAACAAATTATATAGTAAACGATAATACTGAATATTTGATTAAGATACCCGATTTGAAGGGAAGAATCGTTGTCAAAGTAATTTATAACATTGAATCAACATTGTCCCTGAGTTTAAGTAAAACCATGAATTCTATGACCCTGAGTTGTAATCCATTCTTACAATAGCAAACATCATATCCAATTACTAGTGAAATATATCTCTGTGCATTAAAAAAAAAATTTTTATATTAATTTATATGATCTGTAGTACTACACGTGATACTTAAAATGATAGTTTACTTTTAATATAGTTGAATCAAAGTACAGACTTGGTGAGTAAACTAAAATTAGTATGGATCGTTTATCAAACGGATTATAAGATCATCTACAAATCAAGTTTTTATTTCAAATGTACCATTTCTATCTCTTGTTATCTTCTGATCCTCTTATAAAAAAATGACTATCTTTTCCTTTTTTTTTTCCTCAGTTTAACACGTTCATTTCATAAACTTGTTAAAACAACATAATTAACAGAAAATTACTTTCATTTTTTTCATCATAATCCAATATAAATTTTACGCACAAAAAATTTTTCCCTCAAATATTAGTTAGTATTTTTGTTCTTCTAAGATAAAAAATTACAAAAAAAGGGAAGTAAGGAAGGAAGATTGAGATATCCAGGAGGAGCAATCGATTTTCTTCTTTCCCTGGTGGCTTGATTGGCCAGATGACTTCTGTCCGCACGAACGAGCTACTAGGAGGAAATGGTTCTGTAGATTGCTCCAGTATGGATGGCCATGACATATTTTCGCTTTAATGAGTTTCTTACGAGGACAGTAAAGAGAAAGAAAAAGATAAAGGAGCTGGACAACAGGTCGAGCCGACAACAGATGACCCAAAGTGAGTAAATTATTGACTTGATTATCTGTTTAAGACTGTGTATATTATATAAAAAAAATTTTCTTGTTAGTCTTGATTAAAATATCAAAGACTTTTAAGAAATCTGTTACGCTGATATATATAAAATTTTGCTTGCCATTTGTAAGGATATATATACTTGCAATGAGAAAGTATATCACTAGAGATACAAAATTCTCGAAGGTATTTAATCTTTTTATTTTGCCAAGTTTTCTTCTACGCTCTATTACAGACTCAAATGATCCGAAAGCAGTTTCATCTTACTTTTCTTCCAACTGAAAGGAGACTATTCGAGTTCCGACTGCTTTATTGCTATCTTCGGCTTATCCTCTACAAAGATGAGAAATAAGTCTTGTGAAAATATAAAAGGTAAAAAAAAAGATAGAGAAAGAGAAGGAGAAAGGGGATTCAATATGCTTTACAGTTTAAATATGAGGTATGGTACATTGGATTTTTGTTCATTTTTAATATAGTCTTTTTTAACGGAAGTGATTAAAGGATTTTGAATATTATATAAACTAGGAATGAATGAATGAATAAATGAATAACGAAAAAATTTGAAAAACTCACTAAATTGAAAATAATTAATCCTTGATTGAAAAATAGAGATAACAAAAAGTAAAGATAAAAAGGAAGCTATGATTACCAGTCGTTAATCAAAATTTCAATATATTTTTCAATGTAAACGAAAAGAAAGAAAGAAACTCAAAGTTTCATTAAAAACTAAAAACAAACGTTTACATTCAAAAAGTCAATACATATGAAAAACAGATTTATCAATAATTTTCACTTCCTTTTTTTTTATATCAAATCAATAGATCCATCTTTCCAAAAATATACAAAAAAAAAGAACCTTTTTTTTTTCTTTTTTTATAAATCGATGTATTTCATCATATTCCAGCTTGTCACGCAAGAATCTAATAATAAAAAAAAGAATTTCGTTTCACAGAAGAACGAGCTAACCGAAGAGAGAAAGAAAAAGCCGGAAGCCCGAGAGGGTTTTCAACATCTATAACATACACACACACATACAGTAGCAGCAGCACAGCAGCAACCAGACGTAGCCAGAGCAGAAGAGAGCAAATCGTCGTTGGCAGAGTATATAGGTACGGAACAAACCCGTCGAGCTGTGCAAACGTATATATATACCTATTCTCCCCCTTCAACGCCATCGTCGTCGTATATATACACATATATACATACATACGTACGTACACACCATCATCGTATTTTGCTCACGCGCTGCTCCATGGACCGAGAGGAGTCTCTCTACAGCTTTGACATAGCTGGCTTTGCTGGTGGCTGGTGTACGTCTACAACCCTTGGACTGACTATATATACGGGGATATGCGTTTCTATGGTTACCAGCCGACGGCGATTCAAATTGCAGGTCCACAAGTTTCATTCTCTCTATATCTTTCTCTCTCTCTCCTCTCTGCTTTCGCCCGTGTGAAATCGTAACGCGCGCCATACCAGGCAGGCAGGCAGCAGCCGGTAGTATATACTTTTGCTTTTATTTTGCTTTAGCTCTCGCATATAGGTATATGATGAATGTATTTTTGAAAAGCTTGAATTATTTAACTTATATCGTTACAGTAAATGTGTGTTTGTGTGTATATATATACATATGTGGTTATTGTATTCCTGTGTGTTCCGCGCTTTTGCGCTTTTCGCGTTAATTATACAGAGACTCACCCCCCCCCCCCCTTGGTCCGACAGAGTTTATATTGTATATGTATACAAAGCACAATAGTAGCAAGATTTTCATTATTTTAGAATGTACACGCTATATACTCAAGCTTCTTCTGTTTGTAAGAGTTAAGCCACATTGCTTTAGCGAAAATTTAAGTAGCTCGGCATTTTGCATAAAGATGATAAAGGAATATGTTTTGTATTGTTAATTTTTTGTATGATTTTATTTCAATTTCTTTCCGTGATTTATCAATGTTTAAAAAATATTTTATTGCATGTAGATAAAAAGAGGATTTTTTCTTAAATGCGTGCGTAAAATGCGATTTTACGCACTCTCACTACTGGCTCGTTTATAATGGGAAAATAAACGTGCATAAAGCAATTCTCAACTCATGTGTTGTACTATTATGCATGTGTATCGTAAGTTGTTTTTCCTAAAGGAGTAAGGAAAGTACAATTTTAAGCATACAAACGATCAGCTCACGTGCGTAAAATCACGTTTTCCACACTCACTTAGTAATATATATCGATTTACGTGTATAAAACAATTTTTAACTCATGTGTTGTACTATTACGCACATCAAACGTTATTTTTTTTTTTTAATGAGCACGGAAAATACGATTTTGAGTATGCAAACTATCAGCGAGAGTGCGTAAAATCGCGTTGTACCCACGCAGTTCGGAAAATATTCATTATATGACACTTTATTAACAAAATAATTTTTACTTGCAGATATCAACGAGACTTATGGGGAATCTATTAACTCATGAAAACTAATTCATCTACGAAGGATACAACATTTGTTTAAAGAAGAGATGAATAGATTTATCAAAGATTTCCAAAGGTATTAACAGCGACAAATTTGACCATGCAACTCTTTACATTTCCAAACATCGTTAATGCACTAAAATATTCATCGAGTACAAGTGATTATATTCACTTTGAAATACCAAATAGTACTTTGGATAAATGAAAATCAAATTATAATGATTGTATGTACGTGTGTGAGACAGAAATATTTTTGTAAATCGATCAAATGCAAGTGCGCGACGTGAATGATTAAAGGCTGGATTTTGGTTTATTAATCGACGAAGTGCTTTAACAGTTATGTTGATTAATCGCAAAATTGTAATCGTAATGCCTCCATATATATGTTGGATATGTATATGTACCACAAAATGATGAATTTTCACGTAATGAGATCAAAATTTTGTTATGAGTGAGATGAGGATAAGCTTTTAATTGCTAAATTATCGTTAAAACTTTGATCGTTAAGCCTCAGCATATATATGATTGAGTGTCGTAAATGAAAATTAATATCGTATGCCATGACCATGTGGTTAATTTAAAATCAAAAAAGAAAAAAAAATTTTTCATAGACTTCCTTATTCGTTATTAATTTTTATTATAATCGTAACAAAAAGCAATCGAGATGTAAGCAATGTCTTGGGATAACGTGCCAATATTCCTAAAGTGAATTTCAGACGTTGTACGATAACGACGATTAGCTATAGAGAAAGAGAAGGGAAAATTGGGATGAGAGTGTCTGTGAGATTAAGCTAGTTGGCTGCCTGAGGAAGATAGAAAGAGCGAATTTTGTGGATTACGAAACGAGAATGAGAGAGATAGAGAGAGAGAGAGAGAGAGAGAGAGAGAGCAGAATGTGCCAGGGTGCGAAACCGTGCGGAAATTGAAATTAATCGGCCGAGCGATTTCAATTTGGCGGCGACAATCGGCCAGCCTGGTTTTAGACTCTAAACGTTAGAAACGAGGGAGTGTTAGAAAATGAAAAGTCGACTATCCATTTTGACTTGTTCTATTAAACTCCTGAATTGCACATTTTTTTTTCTTCTTTTTTTTTTATATATAATCGAGATTTATTAGCTATAGCATGTCATGAAAATGTTTTCATTAACTGCTAACGAAAGATTTTAAATTAGAAAAATAGAGGATAATTGTATAGACACTTTAAAAAAGACGTGTAAGAGCTGTTAAAATTATTAAGTCGTTATAAAATAAAATAAACGTTACAGTAATTTTTATTTAAAATTTTATCATATTACGTAAACTTCATAAAAATCATTCAAACACCTATAACAAAATATAAA
Source organism: Leptomastidea abnormis (assembly GCA_030522805.1). Taxonomy (NCBI): domain Eukaryota; kingdom Metazoa; phylum Arthropoda; class Insecta; order Hymenoptera; family Encyrtidae; genus Leptomastidea; species Leptomastidea abnormis. The sequence goes on from JAPYZE010000045.1 coordinate 62,810, forward strand.
TCAACAAAATACATCAAAAACATTTCAAACATTATTTTCTAGTATACATAAAATAGCACACATCATAGATCCTTTCCCCAGTGGACATCACCTATACCCAGAGTACATATACAAACTTCTCACGCCCTCAAGGCATATCGCATCCAGCCGCGGATCGTTAACATATGCCACCTCCTCCTCCTCCTTCCCCCTCATCCTCACCAGCATATATTCCCTGTAACTTTGCTAACGAATTTACGCGCATATGTATATACCCATCTCTATAACGCTACACCATCGAGACTAGGAATATAGAGAGTAAGAGCTTACCGAAATTGCGGCCGAGAGCTACCGAAATGAATTTTAATCCTCGGCCTTCTCTCTCTCACTCTCTTTCACCCCCTTTCTCTTGTATAATACCGATGACGCATCGGGCTTGGGGTTATCGTAACCCAACTGTGTTATACTGCTACTACTGCTGTGCACACACCTCGTGTGTTCTGTTCAAATCGAAGTGGGATGAACGAGTTGAGAGAGAGAGAGAGAGAAAGAGAGAGAGTGTGTGGCGGGTTATGTTGGGATTTTAACTAATGGCAGAGAAGCAGCTACAGCTTTTGGTTACTACCTGGATTTGCGTATATGAGATGTATAGGTACATATGGAGAGAAGAAGAAGCTCAAGCTTGAGTTAATTTCAATTTGTAAATCGAAAACTATCGTTTTGAGGATTTTGGTTTATGTTCGAGTATAGGGATAATGATTTTCTTGTTTTTTTTTTTTGTTTGGTTGTTATTGGGGAATTGGAATTTTTGATTGATAAAATTTTATGGATTTAAAATTTTAGAAGAAATTTTAAGAATTTACTGAAAATTTTTAAATTTGAAAAAAATAATTTAATATATTTTTTAAAAAAAAAAATTGTTTTCTGATAATTTTTAGCTTGATTTAAGATAAATAAGGAATACATTATAAAATAAGAACACTATTGTAATAAAAAACAAAACATAATGACGGGTGATTCTGGTTTACCGACCAGCGATAATGGCACTTCAATTTTGCCGCAGTAGCTAACAGTTGCGGACATCATAGTCCTCCACGTCACAATGTATAGCATCCGGCAAACTAATGTTCTGGAATATCGCCGGTAAATTTAATGATTATTCCATATCCGTTGTATTTTAGATTGTTTTTGTACCTCCAATTTCCGTATTTTTTTTTCTTCTAAATAAATAGTATTTCCGGTAATGATTGATTTCAAGTAATCATGTTTTTAATTAAAAAAATTAATTTTTGTAGAGTATTGAAAAATCAAATAAAATCCTTTTTAACATCTCAAATTTTTGTAGACTTACAAAAATACGTTAAAATTCCAAATATACTTTGTTAATATAAAATAAAATTAGTATCGATTATAATTGAAATCCAATATTCTTTTAGCAAAATCCTTAAAGCACACCTATAGAATAATAAATACCATTTCTTTTTTTTTTAATTAAAATATAACACAAGTTCGTTAAAAATACAATTTAAATATTTAAATTAATTAAATAAGCCAGTCACATATCTATCGCAATGCATAAAAAAAAAACTCATCTCTCATAAATTTTAAATAAAACATATCATAACAACCAAGTAAACACAATTAATTCTAAATCATTATAACGTTTATTAAACACAAACATAGACAACATATAATCCAAGTATATATATAATAATATATAAATTTGATGCATAAACTATATCAAATAAACGCATTATAACGATTAGCCGTAAATCATGGAAAATTGAATGCAAATCCAAATACAGAGATAAAGTGCAGCTACTCTCTCTCTCTCTCTTCTAGCTCTCACATCCATATAGGTACATATCTAGGCAACCTACAATATACCTTTCTCTCTCTTTCTCTCTCTCATAAAATCTCGCGAGATACATATAAGCTTGTCTGCCGCAATAAAGTTTATTCATACATCCTTATTTATCTTAGCCCGTATATGATGATTCGCGGATATATTTGCATTATTCGCACACTACATGACAAAGATGGATAATGTACCGCGAATAGAAGATGTACCTACTGTACGTAGTACAGTATATGCTGAGAGGCATGTTATAGTCTCTAATATAGTCTCTGATTTGTGTTAGTCTGGTTTATATCGATCGCTAGTCCTACTCAAATGTACAAATTTGATCAAAGTCGATTCTAGGGATAATCTGTTGGCTATGCTTAATGTTGGTTTATGTATCTTGAATCCTACTTTTTTGCTACTGATACTTGGAGAATTTTTTACTCATTATCAATTAAAAAAAAAGAGAGATTCGGTTAAACATTAATTGGAAAAATTTTATACAACTTGTGATATTTGTTTTTTTGTGGTTTTAGTGGTAAAGTGATAGAGTTAAAGAAAAATACATGGGCACAAAAGAAAAATTTATAAATTAATATTAAAATTTTAAATGATAATTTTATATTCACATACAAAAAATATTTGCTAAGATACTTAGATATAGCAGAATATTTCACAAAGATAAAAATAAATCTATAGTTATTGATTTTAGTAACACAAAAGCTAAAAAGCAAATTACCATATTGAAGAATACATGGACAATAAAATCGTACCAACCTTTTAAACAAAAATCACTTGGCGTTAATGATTTGAGAATACAAAGTAAGGGAGGTAAAAAAAAAAATCGGTTGGACATCTGTCGTACTTGCTTGGTTGTATATATATATACTTGGTAATGGCTATTAATATTCGCAAAAGCTTACGGACTCATATATATATACATACTCTCTCACTTTTTCCCTCCTGATTCTCTTTGTTCTCGAAACTCCCGTGCGATTTCACGGCCAACTGTTGGGTTGGTGAAAGCATAGTATACATAGTAGGTTATATAGCCTTCCCTTTCCACACGTCAACTTTTTATCATTTGGTTTTCATAATAGTCTTTCTCTCTGTTCTTTCTTTCGTTTTTATCTCGCTTGCTTCGTTTTTTTTTTTTTGTGTTTGCCTTTGTCATTATTCTAATGTTATTTGTCGATTGTGGAACGCTTGGGTAAATAATTATTGCGGGAGAGAGTTCTATAGTTAATGATAATTGTATTGTTATTGAAATGAACGTACTATAAAGATTTTTTAAAAATAATTTATTTAAATTTTTTTTGAGTTTTTATAAGATTGATACAAGAATTAATCAAAGATGTTGACTTAATGGAAATAAACACTTATTATATTTAAATTAAAATCAGTTTAGACCGGCTATCATGTAACAAGTTAATATTTACGTATAATTTGTTGTAAAATAAACTTCAATTTCATCAAATTAACTCGGTCTGTCTATAACTAGCTTCCCTCCTACCCTACCATACCCACAGAAAAGCAAATTCACAAATGAACTTTGAAAATCCAATTGCCATGCTCCATCAAATTTCCTCTCTTTAATCTCTTAGAATTTTAAAAACAGACAAACTACCCTATATATTTCATTAAAAATTCAACATTCCAAACTTTCTTCATGAATAATTATTCAAATAAAATCATCTCTCGTTCAAAAATAAATTCACCCACTAGCAATAATAGCTATAGTAACTCTCAAAACTCAAATGTATCAATTTCTCATCAAGAAAAATCATAGAAGCAAGTAATTCTCTCCTATACACACACACATCATATAACCAGAACTCCCATAGCGTCAGCACAATAAAGTTTAAAAAAAAGCAGGAGGAGGTCGCGTGGCAAAAGCTGGTTCCCAAAAAATCACCTCCCTTTTTCGCGCATGCACGCGTGTGCCCACTCTCTATATATATAAACCCTATATTGTATCCTTCCCTTTACTTTCCTTCGTTATTATGCTAATTTCCCAAGCGTGCCCAAAAGCCGGTTGGATGAGAAAGAGAATGAGAAAGAGAGTAGTAGGGCTATACGCAATGACGGATTACACTTACACGAGGGGCGCTTCTCGTTTACGCGAGAAAAAAAATCTAAAGAGTAAAGGGGGGGGGGTTGGATTTTATTTTTTTTTTCTTTTTACTCGTACAAAGTCTCTAGTCTCTTTGAATGTTAACAGGGTGGCTGTTGTTACTGTGATCCTGACTGCGTGTTTTAGCCTCGGGGAGAAAAGCTTGTTTTTTGAAACTCTTTTTTTTTTTTAACAAGCGCAACCACATACTCTTGATGCTATGAATTAGGCTTGGAACGTGTTTGATGTAATTACAACCCTTCTTTTTTTTTTGAGGTCGTTCTTTTTTTTTTTTACTTTGACAGCTAATATAGATGTTATTTCTTAAGTAGGATGATTTTGTTGTTTTATTTTATTTTTTTTTATTCTTTATTATTTTTAAATTAAACTTGTACTATTATTTAATATAATTAGTAATTGTAACTTGTTTGAACGTTGCTTATAGCAAGCGAAAAATAGTTGAAAAATAAATTTTGAATTTAGTTATATAATACAAATATAGAAAATTAAATTTTGCAGGTGCGTCGACGATAATGAAATTTGCTGTTTCGTAGCTGTTGTCACAGAAAAAAAAAAAAAAAAAAAAGAAAGAGAGCAAAATGGTATAGAGAGACCGGAAAAACGTCAAAAGAGGGGGATGCGAAATTAGTAGGGATCAGGTCAGGAAACAGCGGAACTGCTCGGACTTCCGTTGGAGGCACGCTTATATATATATACATAACATATACACTTATATATATACATATAAACGCGTTCACGGGCAGAAGATCGTTTAATTTCCGGCGCGTTCTCTCTACGTATAATTTGCTAGGCTAAATGTATGGCTGTGTGTATATGTTTATGGCACATGTGATTTATATATATGTAGACATATTTTCAGGTTAAATTAGACTAGTAATTCTTGGGGTATATTATATAACTAATTTTCAGTATAAAAATCTGTTTTTTTTTTCGTGAATAGGTTATTATAATTAGTTTGCTAAATGGTACATTTAACTTAAAACAGTTAATTGTTTATAATTTTAAAATAATATATACAGAGCAATTTATAAAAATTTTTAATAGATTACGTTAGCTAAAATATTTTCATTGCACTGGTTACAATCCACAAATACGGATTTAAAAGTAATGTATTGAGATTTTAGATATTTTCTGAAATCTTTCCTATTGCTAATATTTGTTAGTCTTTACTTACAAAATCAATTCCAGCATCGAGAGAAAAAGAGAGAGAGAGAGATGGGTAGGGAGTAAGTCAAACGGGTAATCCAAAACCTCTCAAAATGAACTGGTTATTGCAACCAGTTAAACAGCTTTTGATGAACTACAGTTTGTATTTACTTACCCAATACCATCCGATGTTTTATCAAGTTGAGACTAAAAACAGGTTGACGTTTATTTAATTATTTCAAATTAATTAAAAATTTTGATCGTTTATTTTCTAATTAAAAATTTTCAAATTATCATCAAATATATCTCTATCTCTATCAAATGTATCTCATTCACGTAATAATTTCTCATTAAAAAAAAAAGAGAACATAAAAGATATTACATCATTATACGAACACTCAAGAAATACATTCTTCAGTCACATATATACATAACTGATAAGAATGTCCAATTAATTTATCATTTCAGCAAATAACTTAAATTCCTTTTCCGTACCGTTACACTCATACACATACACATACATATATATCTATAATACTATAGAAATGAACAAGCGTATATCGATAAATTGATTCTGGCATTATTCCAAAATTTAGATAATATTTTAAAGGTATATAGGGCTATTACACTGCCAAAGACAGCTTTAGCACTTATATATACATACATACATATAACTACACAAAGCAATTTGTCCTCTCTATATAACCGAAGATTTTGTTGAGAAAGAAGTACTTCTCTCATGCTCTCCAGTTTCCCTTTATGGGCACCCACTTCTGGTCTCTCTTCCACCCATAAATTTGTCTAACATACCGAACTAAAGTCAAGCTTAACTTTACCACTACCTTGACTTATCATATATAGATTCTTTCAATTCTCAAAATACATCCAACGTAACATATGTTTATAGCAAATATGCTGATTACGTTTATAACAGTTTTTATCCTATTTTCTATAAAAAAATTACTTTTTACCCATCACTAGTAACCATATCTCAATGCCATAATACCAAAAAGTATAATCAAGGACTCGGCAAAAAATAAAAGAATTTTATCAAAAGAGAGAGAGAGAGAGAGAAAGGAAGAAAAAGCATCGGCACGCGAGCCACACAATAACTTCGCGATGTGGTTCTCTCCTTTCGCGACACGCGACACCAAACAATACCAATTCTCCAACCAACATATGCCAACATACACACACATACATATCAATATGTGAATATGTATTTTTTTTTCACTCGCACGCGTCAGGCTCTTTCTCGTATAAAACAGCAGCTGCTGCTGCTAGGTATATTTAAGGCCCCCCCAAAAACAGCTGGCTTCTCTTCTCCCGTTACAATATTACTGCGGGTCCGAGAAAGAACCACCTTTCGAAATCTAAAAAAAAGGTATATAGGTATATTATATAGGGTATAGGGACCCTCGTTGATCGTCGTGCTAATATTTGACGCGAGTGAGATGGACTTTTATATCACGTCACGGGTGTGTTGTTAATAGCTTGGATTTGGATAGATGTAATAAAATAGATAATTGATTGAACGATGACTGTTGGAGTTTTAAGAGAATATGTGAGAGGGAAAAAGAAGAAGAAAAAAAAAGGAAAGAAAATGAGTGTGGTGAGAAGTGTAGTCGTTTGTCACCGTATATAAATGTGGTGTTATATATTTATGATTTTAGAGTTTAATGGCTGTTAAACGTTGTAATGTAACGGTTGGATGAGCTTTGCTGTTATATATGGATTGAGATAAAGCTTTGCGATTTTGTAGAAGATTTTATATAGGTGTATGTAAGCGTTAGAGTTTTAATTTGAAAATGTAAAGCGTTGACAGAGAGCTTAGGTTAAATGACCCTATCTCTAATGATCGGTTTGAATTATAATTTTTAATATCATTACGTCACTTTACTATATACTACAAGAATATCGATTCAACCTAACTTAACATAACTAATACTACCAATCAATTGTAAGTTACTTTCCTCTAAAAACCAAAAAAAAAAAAGGTAGAATACCATTGTTTCTTCTTACCTTAAACCACATTATTTCTACATTTGACTCTCCAACCAATCTTTCTTAGCCGTCAAGGTCGACTGGTCGACCAGTGGTTGCACACACACACGCACACACACACACACATACACACATAACCAAACTCTACGAAGGTATTTCGGCTGCAGCAGTATAGGCACTATATCATTGTTTGGCCATATATACACTGGTATAGGTGGAGTAGGTGGAGGCTACAGACACAACAACAGGTTTCCGCGATTGTATGTACAAAAGGGAGAGAGTGAGTGAGTGAGACAGAACGGACGTTGTCTGTCTGCGCAGGGGTACACTTATATACTGGTATGCGCAGCTTGAAATATATAGCGCATATAACAGAGAATTTGCTGCAATGCTCTGTTGAACTTGATAACTTCTATGCGTCATTCAAACAACTGTAAATTTATATGGTTGATGAAGCTTAACGTCGATTTGAGAATTTTGAGTTATTTTGACCTTATGAGAGTAAAGGTTTGTTAGAAAATGTATGTGTTTGTAGGTTATGTAAGTGTTGTTCATTTTTAGATTGATATAAGGATTTTTGCTTTTTTTTTAGTAATTAATTCTTTTTTTAAGGCAAATTATTGTGTTTTTTTAAGAATTTGTTTATTTTTTTGTTATTACTCCTTAACAAATATTAAAAAATTTATTTTGCATTAATATTATACAACATATGAAGTACTAATAAAATTTAAATTCAACTGTTTTATTTGAGATTTTGAAATATATTTCACTTAAATAATTTTGTTTTTTATCATAAATAATTAGATACTTAAAATAAAAATATTTCCTATTAAAAAAACTATTGATCAATAATGAAGATTTAGGAGGTCAACTAAGAATAATCTAGTCTATACTCACTAAAATCTTTATATACACTCTCATCATGTGTGCCAAGTTTGTCCAGTTCATCCAGTAAATAAACATAAGCATTTACACCATCCTGTTTCTTTGGCACGCGTTATATATACATACAAGCAAGGCCGGTTATACAGACGGCCCTGGTATACATACGCAAGGTGGCTATATAGACAAGAAAGCAGCTGCTTCCTGTACATACCGTTCTCTTTTCGTCCTTGTACCATCTGCCGCATACACACATATACATCAACGTGCCAATGTCTTTCTTTTACACTCTTCTCTCTTTCGCTTGGCTATTCCTTATGATGACCGTAAATGCTGAAGCAAATATTGGGAGATGGGGTTAATGAGTGAGTATGTGTATGAGTGAGTATATCATAGATATATAGCAGAGTAATAAAATTTTATCTATATTATAGATATAGCAGAATGATAGAATTTCATTTTTATTCAATTTACTTCGTTTAAATATTTTTTTCTTCCAAATTATTGCGTATTTTGTTATAAAATAATGCAAAAAATATAAAAAGTAACCGCGAAATGGTCTCCGAGTCGCTTTTGACCAAAATTGCGATTTTGGTCCAAGTAGAGGGTCGAGGTATCTAAGGCTTCTGCTATGTTTACAATTTAATGTTTTACTAAAAAAAATGTTTAATTGACGTTCATAAAATTTGTTTCGAAACATACATCACATTACTTATACTAGGTAATTTTTTTTTCACACCATAATATAACCAACTGGTTTATATTTACCATTAGATTTTTATAGGTAGGTATAAAAAAACATTAGTATAGAGGGAATCGAATGGAATTTTAACCAACGCACGTAACATTTTTACGATCTATTTCTTTTTTTTTTTACCATCCTACCTTATACATGTCACATGCGTATAACGGACACGAGATTTTTCACCTTATATTTACCCTTAACGTTTGGCTTTTAGCATAAAACACAAAAAAAAAATAAAATAAAAAGTAAAACTTTACATCACCGTCATCCAAAGCAAAAAAAAAAAACTAACTATCGCCAATCAGTATAAAAAAAAAATCATTTTTTTTGCATGTAAATTACTACAAGCATATAGTACAGGCATAGCAAGCTTAAATTAATCGAGCTTTCACTGACTTGAAACTACCTTTACTAGTGAATGCCGCAACGTATATACTATATGTATATATACACAGTAAGAAGCCGGAAGCCAAGACAAGGTGGCTTTTGCGTTTCCGCAGTGTAGTTTATGCAGCCTTGAAAGTATAACAAACGGATTCTCTCTTTTACACACTCTCTTGAGTATATGCGGTATACATCTACAACACGGACGATGGGACGAAGGATCCACGTCGTATATATATACATACACAAGGTGGTTAATGTTATTGCCGTCTGCGGTAAACCAGCGAGAAACTGCTGCTTTTGGTAAGCAGAGAGGTGAGACAAGAGAATGAGAGAAAGGTAGGATAAGGGAGAGATGAAAATTATTGATGAAAACAAGCAGTTCTACGTAGGTATTGTGTTACGTTTGTGTATGCGTGTGTGTGTAAGTATATCTGTGTGAGTAAATGTTAGCTCTCTGATCGATCATCCGATATATTTATCTGTCTGTACAATCTGTATAGCTGATTGTTTAATTTTGAGCTTGAAAATTATAAAGACTTAGTATATCATAAAAAGTATAACGACATTGTCATATCATATTCACAAATAATTTTATTGTTTTTCCTTTATTATTATTTTTCTTCTCTTACAATTTCAAACCCAAACAATCATCCAGGATTTATCTTTAATCTTTAATACGTATATAAAAGTATAATATCAAAAAATCTGAGAGAGAGAGAGAGAGAAAAGAGACAATTTCCACGCGTCAATAATAGAAAAAACGCATATCACACACGTACAATTTTCGATTTATATATCCACGTGTGCGTATATAATATGCATCATCCCCTCATCCCCTATTTTTCAAATTTCCAAAGGCGAAATGCCACGTGCCACTAAATCGGCTTTATTACCATTCTGCGCATATATAAAATCATAAAAGAAGAAGAGGGATGGAAAGAGAAAGAGAGAGAGAAAAGAGAACTATAAGCTCAAAAGGTCGCATATAATTTTCGAGAGGCGATGGGAGGGGGGGGGGAGATTCAACGCTGTTTTATTGGAGAGCCTTACTCCTCTCTTCTATTCATCCCCCCCTCTACGATATTTTTTTTCGCGCGCCTGATCTTTATCGGTCGTGTTATATTGTTGGGGGTAACCCCCCCCCCCCTCCTGTTACCCTCTATTCTCCTCTTTTCTATATGCTCACATATACTGCCGATACTCTCTAATCTTGAGCGAATGTAAAAAGGGGGAAAGAATAGGGGGTATATGTATATTATACCGGTTTTTCTCGCTTTCTTTATTTGAAAGGGCGTAGTTGTAGAGGGGGGTACGCTCGATTTTTATTTTTATCCTTTCTTTTTCTCGCTTTGGTATAGTATAGGGTCAGGGGTTTGCTAGTGGCGGTTCGATTGTAATTGAAGGATATTTTTCTCTACTCTCTCCCTTTTTTTTATACCTTTTTTGCGGTGCGGGTTACGCTCGGTGCGCAATTTATTGCGGGTGCTCTTTCTTTCGCGTACGCGTATTTCTCAAAAATGGGATTGAGCTGGAAATTATTTTTTTGGTGCTTCTCTCGTAGCTTAGTCTGAGGTAATAATTTAAACGATTTCGAAAAGTACATCGATTGCAATGGATGATGGTATTTATAAAAATCAAAAAATTTATTTAAAAGCTTATATTTTTTAACATTTTTTAAAGTTGAAATATGTTTTCAAAACAAAAATCTTCCAACATTATAATTTTACAAAAAAAAGTAATTCAATATTCATGAAATAAATGTATTTACCGATCAACCATCATTTAATATCACTCGAACACAATAAAAAAAAAAAAGAAAAGAAACATATCCCGCTTTACAAATCAAATTTCGCAAGCATCGAATGACCATAAAGACCAAATAAATTTTACACAGAGTGCACATAATAACCCCTATACACAAAAAAGAAAAAGAGATACCGATGCATCAGTTACTATCCTTTTCTTTAAACAAAAAACCTACCAACTGGAATTGATATAAACCAAAAATAAAATAAAAGAGAATAACACATGGATAAATCGAGCAAAGCGCATATATACATCAACGTACCCTCATAAAAAAAAAACACAAGCTTCAGGGCCACCATAGTTGTCGCCGCATCTACAAACGCGTAGAAGCGTGAACAATGTATAACGTAATCCTTAGGGTAAAAAAGAGATAGAGACATTTACAGTTGGTAGCAATGCATACGAAAGTGGTAGACTCTCCCCCGCGGGATTGGGTCCAAAACCGCCTGCAGAGCTGAAATAGCCGTGTGTGTGTGTGTGTGTGATATCGCGTTACCGGACCAACGCACACGAGAGAGCTTGTATACCTCAGGAGGATATGTATATATATATATATATAGAAGAAGAGGGGAATCTTTCCGTTATAGATCGCTACTGCGAGATAACATGCGGGCGGCTTCCGAGAGTTTACTTCTTTTTTTTTTTTAATTTGAAATTTGAGATGAATATGTTTAAGTATATTCGGGGAGGGTCTGATGAATGATGAGATCATTATACTTTTTTTTTTTTTTTACTTTGGAATTATTTTGTTTCTTATGATTTTTTTGTTGGTTGACAGGACTCGGGAGGTTTTTATAAAGACGCTGTAGATTGTACGGGCATTTATCGACTGTTAAATTAACAATAGCATACCTCGTGTAAGTTAAATAAATAAAAATGAAGTAAAAATAGAATTGAATTCTAAAGTAAACTTGCAAGTTATTGCAACGATGAGCTTGCAAGTTTATTTTTTTAAAGCGATAAATATACATAGTTCTTTGATAAAGATACTTATTGATTGAATAAATATACGTGTATCACGTTTATACCATCTTGAATTTGAGAGGTGCTGATTAATCGAGTATACCATTGATACAAAGGATATCTATATATATATTCCCCTTTGCTCTTAGCCGTGATTAGTTAGTGAGATGTTGAGATAGAGAGTTTCGGTAAGCTCGATAGAGATCGGATTGTCTTTCCGGATTGATTCATTGGCGGGATTGATAGTATATAAGCTTATATGTATACATAATAGCTTATCTGATATAAAGTCTATGTTTATGTATATAAAACTTTTTCTCTCTTTTTGGATTGACTCTGTTTTGAGGTTGTTTATTATTAAATTTTTTAAATTAATTTATTCATTTTGTTTGTTTGAATAATGTTCTCTAGAAGACTTTTGCAACAATTTGAATTTGCAAGATAGATAATACTTTCGAAATTTTATTGCACTATAACAATTTATTAACGTTAATCTAAGAAAAAAAAAGAATATTCAAAATTTTTTCAGTTTACTTAGCAATTTTCTTTGAATGACAATTTAAGACACGCTTATCTATATGTTTATTCAACCAAACGATCAAACGCTGGTATAATTCGCAATTTCCCTAATCACCAGACTGTTAATCATTTCCGACAATATCCACCTCTCTCTCTCTCTCCCCTCCTCAATTCCTTTCTTTGAAAGTTCAGCAAGTAGAAACAGATCAAAGCGTCATCAGTTTCCTCCTTCGCGAAAGCGTCAAATCTAAGGGATGTACAACCATCACACACCTGTGTGTTACACTTGTGAACACCAAGTAGCACAACATATTTTACTCTCTCTCTCTCTCTCTCTCTCTCTCTCTCTTTCTCTCAATTTTCGTGCAATCAAGACGTCAAGATATCCAAAGTTCTGACTTCTCTAAGACTTGATGGTGAGAGGGGAGAGTATTTTGGGAGGAAAAGATGGATGTTCCGATGATCTTTAGGGTGGTATGCTGATACGACCAGATGAGAAGGAGGATGGAGAAGACATTAGGAGCCTCAGGCGCTTTCTCTCTGTGTCTTCCCTCTTTACACCTCGTGAAATTGCAATTAATTGCGATTAGAGCTTGAACACAGCTGTGACTGCACTCATTAAATTTTGTCATCGTGTATTAGTTACTTGCGTTAAATGTGTGTTCATATATCGATTATAAATGTGATAAATTTTAGTAAATGACTTGTAAACGTTGCTGGAAATATTTTATATATTTGCACGTATTCACTTAATGTTAGAAAATAAAAAAAAATATAAGTAAGCGTAAATAGCAGGGTTAAAATGATGTCATGTATAAACTAAGCTATTACATCTTATCGATAATAGGTTATAAAAGACGAAATGAGCCGACGATGTTTAAAGAGCCTCATAGAGCATATCGATTAAACTGTTCTTTCATCGTTGGCTTCCAAGTTGATGATGTTTGGTGAGATTGAACTTAAAAAGCTCTGATGTTGAAAAGGTAGCGATAATGAGATGTAATTATCTGTGCTTTTAATAGCAAGCTCAGATGAGATTTTTTACTTTAAATCTTTTTAAAAATCAAGATGAAATTGTTATTGACTTTATAAAAATCTCATTTTTTTTTAAAATATGTATTAATAAATTTTCAATATTTTGATACTATGATTAAAATGGATAATCTTTTCCTATTATAGCTAGACAGTAATCAATTTTTGCTTAAAGCTTTTAGGGTATAGATGCAACGAGTTGCAAAAGCAGAGAATAGGTATAGTGCGATGAAGTCTGTCACGTAAAACGTGCGCAACAAGTGAGATTCCCGCGAGTCTGTCGACGCCCGACGTTCGCGAGCGTATATACAAGCTCTTTCTCTTACTCTCTTGACAAGCCTCATCACGAAGAGACAATAGAACACACCGTGTTCCACACAGTGAATCTCTGTGACTCTGCGCGGAAAATTGCTCTTTTCGCTAATCTAGACTTGTATGCCGATGTTGTAGTTTAGGTGTAGCTCAAAGTGACGATGAATCTTGTTACTTGAGATTGAGATGGTATTTGAAAGTGTTCTTGGAGTGCAAAAAGAAGTGTTTCTGTGATGGATACTGTGTGATTGTTTTTTCAAATTTAATGTAATTAAATATATTTTTTTATTTATAACATTTATATTTTTCTTAGCTGAAAAGAGGTTAATTTATATAATAAAGCCATTTTGATACTCTACTGACCATATTTCGGCATGTAAATGTTCGTACAATATCTCAGTCAACTATATAGCCGAGAATCGAACCCACGATCTATGAATTACGAAACTAGCGCTCTGTTGACTAAACTATTTCAGATAACTTTATAGATATAAATTAAAAATCTTTGACATATCGCAATTATACGTTACGTATATATAAAAAAATCAGATGTATAAATTAAAAAACATAACTTTAATAAAATATATTTCAAAAATCATTATATTATTTATTAAAATCAGATCTATTATCAAACATTTCACAATATACAAAATCAGTAATAGATTCTATTCGACAAAAGCAACTAAAATCACCTGAAAATTTTTATGCAGAACACACGTTTTCAACGCTTCTCTCTACTAACAATACAACTTACAACTACACACACAACAGTTAAAGTCGTCAACGTTAACAATAATCCTCCAACATAGCAGCTTCCAGAAATACCATCACGAGAATGACTTTACAACCAACAGTAGCAACAGTCACAGAAACAAAGAGAGAGAACATAGCAGGAAGCTTTACACAGAAATAGGAAACTGCCATCCGACAAACTTCAGCTATATGCTTATCCTTGTATATAGTTGTATCACACACGAGTTTCACGTAATGTTCCTTAATAACAGTGGTCATCCAGAAGTACACCTGTCCTATATTCTGGTCATCGCGAAATTTTCGCGAATCTCATAGACAGATGTATAATCTTGTTGAATAGTCGGATGCAGTGAAATGGAATAATAAAGAGAGGTGGAGAAAAAGCGGATAATAGATATTTTTTTTTTTGTTTTATGATTATTATAAGAGTGTGAGGTTATAATGTTTTTTTTGGTGAAAGATAAGAGAAGTGTAAGGGATTTGTTGATGTGAGAATTTGTTATGATGAAATGCAGTATGTGTGTTGTAGTGGGGAATAAGGGTTTTATGAAGTTTGATAAAGCGAATTAAAAGGGAGTTAAAAGTTTTTGAATGGTGATTATGAAAATCGTTGTGTATGAGTATATATATGGAGAGTATTGAGTTGATGCCAAAGCTTACTACCTATATGCTATTCATTAATTTCTTTGGCTGTTATATCATAAACTCCTTGTTGTGACAATAACTTATACATAATACTAGAAGTTAGTTCTCAAGCTTTAAGTTATATGTGTGTATATATTATACCTAGGGAACGAATTGAATTTTCCATGTCCACAAATTTAACGAGAAACTTTAAACACAGAGAGTCTATGTACGCAAACAAGTCAAACTCTCTCTCTCTCTCTCTCTCTCTCTCTGATGTTGAATTAATTTCAAGAAGCAAAATTAGCAGGTATGAAATATTAAATAGAATAAAAAAGAAAAGAATAAAAAAAAACAATGAATTTTAAGATTGCCCCCCCCCCCTTTCTCTTCCCACTTTGTTTATATAATGAAAGTTTATACTTGGACGAAATAAGGAAAACTTGTTATCTTTATGTGAAAGTTTTTGTATATATATATAATAAAAGTTGAGCTTGCGAATTAAACTTTATTAAAATCTGAATATACTTTTAAGCTTGAAGTTTTCGTTAAATATATTTATTATTTCTTCCTTTTTTTTATTATCTCATACTCTTTTTACGCTTTACTTTTAATTATCCAGAATTTGATTTGCTTTCCATTCTTAATTATAGAATTATTAAAGTTAAGAAAATAAAAAATATCATTCACGTCAGTATTTATTCTTAAAAAAAAAAACTTACAATAAAATGCAAAATAAAACAAAAATTTAAAAAAAGCACATTTAATTAAACAAAAAAAAAAGTTTTCGACAATAAATACTTGATTACGGTACCCCATAAAGTAGCAGCATTATTTTCCACTTTAATCAGCGATCCATTAATAACCTCAAAATCAGAAGCACACAAGACTCCCTTATTTTCTCTCTCTCTCTCTCTCTCTCTCTCTCTCTCTCGCCATTCTTCAAGCTTGCAAGCACCCTCTGCTTTTCTCTTCTCTTCCATTCGTTATACATACAAACTCGCCTCGGAAAATTACAAATTCACCAAGCACGATAGATCACATTCTCATTCTCACTAAGTTAACTAACGATGCATCTTTTAATTTTTATTTTTCTTTTTTTTTAAAGAACGAGCAAATAAGCACCAGGGGGTCACATCTGTTTTAGATATTACGAAGGTTTCTTCGCTTAAATCAATGCACTTTTTTTTAAAATAAAGAAGATAAAACAATAATAGATATAATAGCTAGACGAAAATTTGGGGTATAGGCGTTGTTATAGACGTAAATTACGATGAATGGACCGCGCAACGCTCACTGAGAAAGCTTCAAGGCTCTCTTTTTAAGACTCTGGTGAAGATTCATGACACAACGAAGCTTGAGTACGTATAGTCTATAACTGTGAACTTGGGAATTCGAAGCTGTGATGCTGCTGCTTTTAAAATATACGCTTATTTTCGCGGAAGCTTGATTAATGAGCAGGCGTTATGTTCATTATAGTATCGAGCTTTTTGTTTTTATGAATGATGGCTATCTGTTTTTTTACCTGTTAATTGTGACCGAATACTCGTAAATTAAAATGAGTATTAAATGAGTAAATTGAACTTTGTTTATTTATGTTCATTAATTTTTTATTTATTTGCGTAGTGATCAGGAATTGAGTATATAAATTTTTAGATTGAGAGATCATATATTTAGTATAGAGTTTGATTATTGTGTGAAACTTTACTAAAATTTCAAGTGTTTTATTTGCGTTGTAGTTAGATTTTACTGTTAAACGCAGTAAATTTCTTCGTTGAGAATTTAATTCATTAAATTAAGCGAGTTTATATATACACGACATTTAATTAATGTTGTTTAATCGATAAAATAACAGAGATTTATCGTTAATTTTCTAAAGTGTTCAATTAAATAAATAACAAATAATTTATCTTTGAAAGTGCATTGTTTTGCTGTTATTGCATTTTCTATTTGTAGATATATTTAATCATTAACAACAAAAAAAAAAAGGAGAAAAAAGTTAATGACTCAGCACTTTAACGATAGCTTTAATAGTAGTAGCATTTTCTACGTGAAAAAAAATATGAATTTAACGATTAAACTATAATATATAAATTCATTCAACTCTTAATAAAAACCTTACCACTCAACTCTAGACAAAAACTAAAAGATCATCACTCACGTTATTTTAATCAACTATACTCACACGCTTTCCTTACTCTCCAGCACAAGAAATTCAAGCTCTTTAGCCTCCCCCATCTCACGTCAGAGTCTTATCTACCTTGCTCTTAAAGCTCAAGACAAAAGCTCTGGAATCTACGAACAAAAGCTAATTACCGCTACGCTTTAAGCTCTTCAACGACAAGCTAACTACTATCCACGTACAAGTAATTACGAGCAAACCAGTCTAGTTTTAAAATTTGTTTTTTGTTCTTCTTCTTTTTTTTTTTTAGGATATATTGATATTGGAATTTTGATAATAGATGGAAATTTAAAGTTACCACAGGATGAACGTGAACTTGTTTTTAACGAACAAATACACGGTATAAGCCTGAATCGCTTTTTTTCCCTGTCTATCTTTTTTTTTTCACTATCGGATGATGTTTTATTCTGGTTTTCTATCTCTCTCTTTTTTTTGGCACTTTTTCGGTGCGTTGATTGAGATGTTTTGTTGACTGGAATTGATTACCGGAAATAATAGCTTGTTTGTAAATGGCTTGGTGATTGTGATGGAAATTGGCTGGTGTAAGCTGAAATTGAAAAGTTTATCTGAGTTCATGTTTATATTGGATTGTTTTATGTGTGATTTATTGTTTTCTTAATTATGTCATTTTATGATTGTTTAAAATTTTTAAAGTCTTATTTAAATTTTAAGATGCAGTAAGTTTTATTAACTTTGTTTGATAATTATGTTTATTTTAAATTAATGATTTTCTAAGTAGGAAAAAAAGTTTATAAGAATCATTACTTAGTATATTTTATCTTTATATCATAATGTATCAAACGTGCCTCTGCTACTTTTTTCTTCTTTATTATTTTTTTTTTCAAAACTCAATAATTTTGTTCATTTTTCTTTGGTAGGTGATTAAAAGTTTAATTAAAAAGAAAAATAATTTAATCTTTCTTTTCTTTTTTTTTTTTTTGTCCGAGAGGTGCTAAAAACTTCTTGAACTTGACTATAATACCTCTAGCCGTTCAAACAAGAGGTACATTGAACGCGTTAACTGGGGCAATGAAGAAAAAGTGGGTATAATAAGATTTATTATCTCGAATGTTTTCAAAATCCTTCTGTTGTAACTCTTTCTCTCGTTTTCTCTCTGGTTATAAATGAAATTGAGTTATCCTTACAACCTCGTAACTTTCTAACATTTGCTTTAACTTTATTACATTTTTCTGGAATTATAATTTATCGAAAAAATCTTGATTACAAACTAATAATTAAATTAATAGTAATAATAAATATTCTTAATCTTTATTTACAATAATCGATAATTGCAATTTTGATATCAAACAAAGAAAAGTCAAAGTATAAAATATTATTTATCAAGTACTAGTATTCTCCTTCATCAACATTAACATCAATACCAGTTGACAATTCGACATATTTTCTAATTTTTTTTTCTTTTTGTACAGCCATCAACAACAGCAATACTAGAATTACAAGGTCACATCACGATCCCTGTGGTCGTCTCTCAATTTTTTTTTCTTCGTCTCTTGCCCTTGCAACACAGACGCACACATACACGTACACAATCCACTTAAATATATTTCCGCATCTCTATTCCCGCGTCTCGACTTCTTTTTTCTTCTTCGACCAGCCGCCCCATCACTTTTCTTCTTTTCTTTCTCCCTCTTCTTTGTACCAAAAAAAAAAAAAAAAAAAACGAATACACCGCCTCCTTTCTTTCTCACCCGCACACGTCCTTTTCCATCAAGGCACTTTGTCAAGGCAAAATCACATTTTCCCTTTTATGCCGACAGACACGCAAAATGACAGGCGGTATATACTCTCTGCTCTCTTTTTTATAAACATATTTTTTTTTTTTTTTTGACTACTTTCCCTTTCTCGTAGTACTCAGGAGAGATGGGAATTTAATTTTTTTTATTCATGAGCTGATTCGACTTTGTATAAGCAAAAGTCGTAATATGAGTTTTTTTTTTTTGATTTCTTTGAATTTCAAATTCTTAATGATATGCGGAGAGAAACTTCACGAATACTTATCTTTTCTTTTTTTTTTTTTTTAGATATATTGATTTGTTTAAATTTTATTCTGAATATATTGTTTATTCGTATAGGATTCATCAATAACAAGCAAATTTCAAAATTTTTAGAATTTATCATTGTATTAAAATTTTCAACATACACTTATTTATAATTTTCATTACGATACTATCACACGTACAGTATAACTTCCAAAAAATTACAATAACCCTGAACACCACTAAACTAAATCTCATGTATCCACGCAATTCAAACCATAATACTTCTACCATCCACTACTTACTACCACTCCATCTGTCAAATCTCCAAAAAATACTTATCCCACGAGACACATATCCACACCAAAATCTATAATTCGTAACCAACCAATCGTTTCCACCATCTCCCCAACCCTGCAAAACAAAAAAAAAAAAAACAAAAAAAATACATTCTTGCACAAAATCTTTCACACCTACTCACCATTTTCATCAACATTTACCCAACAACGAACAATCCTTCTAAATCCACCCGATCAATTTCCCGTAGTCTCTTTGTATAAATCCAGCTTCTCTCTTTTTTTCCTATAAACTATACTCGACACCAACAAAAAGCTCAAGCAGAGGTTCCAGTCTCTGTTTAAATACACACATACATACATATAGATAGATAGAGAGAAAGTTCGTATATAATCCTACTAATGCGATTAGCAGTTTGGCCGATATATATCGGCTCTTCTCTTTCTTTCTCTCTCTCTACTCAAAGAGAAAGAGCTTTTAAGCTAGTCGCTTGTGTATACTTTTTGCGCTCTCGGTAACCTTTCCTCCGCAAAAGCTATGACTATATATATTGTATTCAGTATCAAGCTAGCTCAACGAATGTTTAAGCGCTTTATTAAATTGCTATTGCACGTCAAGCTCTTTTTTTTATCTCTCTCTCTTTCTATTTCTTACTTTCAGCACTGCGGTTTGGCCTTTCAGAAGTTTAGACTATGTCTATGCGGTAGATCGTTGTATGCTTTAAGTAGTTTGAGGTAAAAGCAAGGAGGTATCTATATATATATATGTATATATATATATATATATATATAT